>JAEMWC010001763.1:75000-98176 GCA_016490735.1 Pachyseris speciosa
TGGGTGTTTCCGTTTCAAGCCTCAAATCTCTGAAAATTGAGAGTCGATCGGCCGCTAAAGCTTAACAGGGATTTTGGTGGATGACGAAATTACATCTTCATTGTCGTTTTACCGGCGGATATTTTAGGCTGCTCAAGTGAGAACTAGGGATCTAGAATCCACACAAAAGTAAATGTTTTAATGACAGTGTTAGATTAAAGATTACAGGTGCATATCACTTCCTGAATTCCACATTCGCGACGAAAAACTGCAACTTGTCCCCGAAAATTATACCAGTCAAAAATTCTTTCAACAACGTGCAGTATAAAGACTATAAAGCTATGACTCTAATTATGACAATTCACTGTCTTTCAGTGCACGTACTGTATTACCAGTCCAGAAATCAAAGTGCTCTGTGAGCAAACTCGTGAATTGGAGAGATGAATCTCTATGTTTTAGATTATGTTTGAGGTTATCTAGTTTAGGGAATTTTGTGGTTTATTGTCATATTTTTAAGTAGTTTATTTTTTCCTGGAAGCATCACGTGATGTCGACATAGCACAGTCGATAAACAGTAGAATCTCGACGAGCAAACCTTCAGACGCGAGTTCGACTCTCGCTGGAGGCCCTGAAGTTTTTTTTATTATTATTTCCTTTCTTTTTTCTTTGTTTTAAACGATACAATAAATGAATGCTTAGTATTTTTATCGTTTCACTCGTTACATGCACATTTACCGCACCGTAACCGTGCTTCAACGACCTCCGTTTCGGTAAAATCAATATAAAGTCTACATGAAGTGAAAATTTGTTCTCCTCATCGCTTTTACGATTCTTGATGTTCTCATTTTCGGTAGCCGAAATTTCTTTAGCCTTGCATCTTTTAATTTAGATCTTTAGAACAACTTATCTTCGTTAAACATGGACGGCAATTTAAAAGTAAGCCGCGAGCGTACCTCATTTGTATAAAGTTTACAGCCCATCGATCGAGCGACACATTCTCCCCATCATCCACGATAACTCGTGTTGCGCATGCGCAATCCACGAGTTAAAAAGGGGTTTGATTTTGAATTTCCTTTTGAATATATCGTTAATTTTGGAAGCAGTGAGCTCTAGAACATAAATTTGTATGAGTTATTGAAGTTCAGCCTTCGCATCTGACACCAGAAATAATTCTTGAGCCCCGGCTAAACAAAACCTGGAGTTGAAGTGCGCCGTAACATTTTGTATTTCCGTTTAAGTGAGACCATGTTCATCATCTTTGCCGGTGAAATTGACTCATTTAGGTTTTTGCTGTACGCCATTGTAACGCGTTTTATATTAAGTCACGCACCTATCTCACAATAGTCTAAGTACCCTCTGTCCCATAATATCACGTTCTCTTTCTTTTTTTTTAATGACTAATTCTCTCATTCCCGTAAAGGGCAGCCTAGAAGTATGGTGGGATTCCTGCTTGGCTTATTTCTATCGCTCGTATCGAATCATTTCATCATGCCTCTGCTGTCAGCAGTTACCATGTAAATTAGCTTACGACGCCTACTCTCATTGCCGTCAAAGGCGTTTGCACAAGTAAGTCAATAAATTAAAAGAGGAACATCAAAGCGAGAAACGTCTCTATTCTTCCTTTGTGAAAAAAGAACCATTGGCAAACTAATTTCAAACATTGTGTATGCCACCGGGGGCTTTCTGATTAAAGAGTGATCTCCTGAAGACATCACTCAGCTTTAATCATAGAAACGCTTCTCGCTTTAATGTTTCTCCTTTGATTTATTTGTGTAGAGTATAAATGACTTAGTGGCCAACGGCTAGAATAACTATTTAACAAACTCTGTGTTTCCGTGGACATGTGATATATTACCAGGATTGATGATACGGCTAGACAATGACCAAAAAGAAACACACACAAAAAAGACAAGGAATGAAAATATGAATCACTATGGGGTGTTTCAATTTGCCTCTCGAATAAAAAAAGTTTTCTTAAAAAAGAAATTAGCTTCTTCTGTTTGTATTGGGGAATATTGGTTTCAGTGTTTTGGTGCAAGAATTTAGACCACGTGCATGCGAGCCTGAAAACATGGTACTTGACCAATACTTTGTGAATTCGGATCTCTTGTGTCTGAATAACTTAAGTTACTTTTGTGCAAGACGGATAGGTTGAACCCCGGAGCATTTCGTGGAGCTTGTGTGATATGAATATTCAAGATTTTAAAGTTTTGAAGGTTAGATGCAGGGATAATCGTGATTATGGAAAATAGATCTATTGATTTTCACAGTTCAGGGAAATCCATTGAAGATGAATTCAGTACAGATAAGTGAGGAAGCAACTATTCGGCAAAGTGTTTTTTGAACGCTAAGACAGCTATTGGAAGAAACCGTACAAACATTTCTGCGTCCCGATTGATGCTAGGCATGCTAATCTCACAGAAATTCTTATATTCTTAAGCCCTGCTAACTGACGATAACAAACGGATCAAATATCTTCGTCCAAAATCGCTTTGGCAGGACGCCAAAGAAAAAAAAGTTGAGAGCCTCCTTAACAAGGAATAGCTCACAATATAGCCGCTGTTATTTTAGCAAAGACCACTCTAAGGCGACTTTTTTCTGATAATGCCCTGAGTTATAAAAAGTACAGACTAGGAGTCGTTTGTAAGTAAGCGTTGTGATTCTGTATTTTTTTTTTTGTTATTGGTTGTAATCTCCCCCCTTTAGTGATCGAGTGTTCCACTTTTGCTCCCTTTGATGCCAGGCCAGAATTCACAAACTAAATTCTCATCGATGCTGTTGCGCAACCTAAAATCTCAAAAAGTCAAGCAATTAATTTCTAACGCCTTTCCTCGACACAAAAACAAAACCTGGAGTTGAGGTGCGCCGTAAAATTTTGTATTTCCATTTTTGTGAGACCATCAGTTCCTGATATTTTTTTAATTTGACTCATGTATAGGTTTAGGTTCTGTCTAAAGTAAGCGCCGGAGTCGACTGTGCGGGGAGTTGCGAGGCACCGACAATTCACCCCCCATCCCATAATATCACGATCGTTTTCTTTCCTTTTAATGACTTTAATTCTCTCGGTTCCTGAAAAAGGTTTTCATCAGGCCTCTGTTGTCAACAATTACCATTTGAATTAGCTTACGACGTTTGCTCTCATCGCCGCCAGAGGCGTTTGCCCAAGAGAATCAATAAACCAGGAATATCAAAGCGAGAAACTCTTCTTTTCTTCCCCTGCGAGAAATGGTTAACTTATTTCAAACACTGGCCTGTATGTCACCAGGGACGTTCTAATTGGAGTGTGATCTCTTGAAGACATCATCACTCTTTAATCAGAACGCCCCTGCTGGAATAAGGGAATACCTAGTGAAATGAGTTAGCCATTAGTGGCTACTTGACCAATATTTTCTGAGTACGGAACTCTTGAGTCTGAATATCACCACATCAATTTTAAACTAAGTTAAGTCACTTTTATACCAGGCACCTTAAGACCTACTTACCGTGTTGCCTACAAACGCCTTTATTAAGATATGTTGAACCCTAGAGCCATTTCGTGGAGCTTGTGTGATATGATTATTAAAGATTTGAAAGTTTTGCAGGCTAGATGCAGGGATAATTGTGATTTTTGGAAAATGAATTTCTTAACTTCGGCAGTTCACCCGTCAAGAAAGTTCAAGGAAATGCATTGAACAGAAATTTAAAAATAAGGAAGCAACTTTTGTGCAAAGTGTTCGTGCAAATATTTCTGCGTCTCAATTGATGCTAGGCATGCTAATCCCAAATTATAAATTCTTAAGTCCTGGCTAAGCGATGTAAACCGGATCAAATATCTTCGTCCAAAATCGCGTTACAAGAACAAAAATATAGCCGCTGTTATTTTAGCAAAGACCAGTCCAATGCGAGTTTTTTCTGATAGTGCGTTGAGTTATAAAACCTACTGACTATGAGGCGTTTGTAAGTGTTTTTTTAGTTATCACGCCTCTTTTTAGTGATCGAATGTTCCACTTTTGCTCCTTTTGATGCCCCGACAGAATTCACCAGACTCCCAAATTCTCATAGATGCTGTTGCGCAACTGAGAACTTCGAAAAATCAGACAATTATTTCCTAAGACTTTTCCTCGATACAAAAACAAAACCTAGAGTTGAAGTGCGCCGTAAGATTTTGTATTTCCGTTTTTTGTGAGACCATCAGTTCCTGATCTTTCTGAATAACGGCGTCTATATATTATCGTTCTTCCAACTCGACTTTGAACGAACATATGTGATCCCGTTGACATGGTTTAGCCAGGGCTTAAAAATATATAATTTATGTGAGATTAGCATGCCTAGCATCAATTGAGACGCAGAAATCTTTGCACGAATTTATCCAAAGGTTGCGTCCTTATCTTTAAATTCATGTTCAATGCATTTCCCTGAACTTTCTTGACGGGTGAACTGTGAAAATTAAGATATTTATTTTCCAAAATTCACAATTATCCCTGCATCTAGCCTGCAAAACTTTCAAATCTTTGATAATCATATCACACAAGTTCCACGAAGTGCTCTAGGGTTCAACATATCTTAATAAAGGCGTTTGTAGGCAGCACGGTAAGTAGGTCTTAAGGTGCCTGGTATAAAAGTGATATAACTTAGTTTAAAACTGATGTGGTGATATTCAGACTCAAGAGTTCCGTACTCAATATTGGTCAAATATCATGTTTTCAGGCTCGAACTTGGTCTAAATTCTTGCACCAAGAACGAAACCAGTATTCCCCAATACAAATAAAACAAGCTATAAGTAATTTCTGTTTTAAAAAACTTTCTTTTTCAGTTCGCGAGATAAATTGAAACACCCCACGGTGATTTAAATTTTCATACCTCGTTGTTTGTTTTTCGTGTCTAAGATTTTTGTATAAAGAATCCTGGTAACATATCACATGTCCAAGGAAGCGACGAGTTTTGTTAACAGTACATCAATAAATATAAAGAGGAACATTAAAACGAGAAACGTTTCTTCTTCTTCTTCTTCTTCTTCTTCTTCTTCTTCTTCTTCTTCTTCTTCTTCTTCTTCTTCTTCTTCTTCTTCTTCTTCTTCGAGAAAGAGTGGCTAACTTCTTTCACAGGTATTCTACTATTCCACTTGGGGCGTTCTGATTAAAGAGTTTTGTCTTCAAGAGATCACTCTCTAATCTGAACGTCCTGGTGACATACAGGCAAGTGTTTGAAATTAGTTTACCATTAATCGCTCTTTTCACACAGGGGAAGAAAAACAGCGTTTCTCGCTTTGATGTTCCTGGTTTATTGATTGACTTGTGCAAACGCCTCTGGCGGCAATGAGAGCAAACGTCGTAAGCTAATTCAAATGGTATTTGTTGACAACAGAGGCCTGATTAAAACCTTTTTGGGGAACCGAGAGGAAAGGAAAGAAAGGAAAGGAAGCGAGTTATATTATGGGATGGAGGGTGAATTGTCGCTGCCTCACAACTCCCCGCAAAGTCGTCTCCGGCGCTTACGTTTAGGCTATTGCGAGAGAGGTGTGTAACTTCAAACATCTTACAATGCTTTAGACAGAACATAAACCTACATATGAGTATAGCAATACGAGGCACCTTAAAACCTACTTACCGTGCTGCCTACAAACGCCTTTATTAAGATATCTTGAAGACCGGAACATTTCGTGGAGCTTGTGTGATATGATTAGTGAAGATTTGAAAGTTTTGCAGGTTAGATGCAGGGATAATCGTGATTTGTGGAAAATGAATTTCTTAATCTTGACAGTTCACCCGTCAAGAAAATTTAGGGAAATGCAGACGAATTTAAAGATAAGGACGCAACTTTTGGGCAAAGTGTTCCTGCAAAAGTTTCTGCGTCTAAATTGATGCTAGGCATGCTAATCCCATATTATATATTCTTAAGCTCTGGCTAAACGATGTCAACCAGATTAAATATCTTCGTCGAAAATCACGTTGGAAGAACGAAAATATAGCCACTGTTATTTTAGCGAAGACCAGTCCAAGGCGATATTTTTCTACTAATGCGTTGAGTTAAAAAAGGTAAAGACTAGGAAGCGTTTGTAAGTGTTTTTTGTCTTTTTGATGCCCCGACAGCATTCACGAAACTCTCGAATTCTCATCGATGCTGTTGCTCAACTGAGAAGCTCGAAAAGTCAGACGGCGCCGGAGTCGACTGTGCGGGGAGTTGCGAGGCACCGACAATTCACCCTCTGTCCAATAATATCACGATGGCTTTCTTTCCTTTTAATGACTCTTAATTCTCTCGGTTCCTGAAAAAGGTTTCCATCAGGCCTCTGTTGTCAACAAATGCCATTTGAATTAGCTCACGACGTTTGCTCTCATTGCCGCCAGAGGCGTTTGCACAAGTCAATCAATAAACCAGGAATTTCAAAGCGAGAAACGCTGCTTTTCTTCGCCTGCGAAAAAAGAGCGACTAATGGTAAACTAATTTCAAACACTGGCCTGTATGTTACCAGGGATGTTCTGATTGGAGAGTGATCTCTTGAAGACAACAGCCTTTAATGAGAACGCTGCTGGTGGAATATTGGAATACCAAGTAGCGAAATTAGTTAGCCATTAGTGGCTCTTTCTCGAAGAAGAAGAAAAGAAACGTTTCTCGCATTGATGTTCCTCTTTATATTTATTAATGTACAGTTTAACAAAACTCATCGTTTCCTCGGACATGTAATATGTTACCAGGATTCTTACAAAAAAACTGAGAAACACGAAAAACAAACAACGAGGTGTGAAAGTGTAAATCACTGCGGGGTGTTTCAATTTGTCTCGCGAACTGAAAAAAAAAATACAAGATTTCTTAAAACAGAAATTACTTATAGCTTGTTCTATTTGTATTGGGGAATACTGGTTTCGTTCTTGGTGCAAGAATTTAGACCACGTTGGAGCCTGAAACATAGTATGTGACCACCGAATATTTCCTGAGTACGGAACTCTTGAGTCTGAATATCACCACATCAATTTTAAACTAAGTTACGAGGAGTAACCTTAACACCTACCTACCGTGCTGTCTACAAACGCTTTTATTACGATATGTTGAACCCTAGAGCATTTCGTGGAGCTTGCGTGATATGATTATTAAAGATTTGAAAGTTTTGCAGGCTAGATGCAGGGATAATTGTGATTTATGGAAAATAAATATCTTAATTTTGACGGTTCACCCGTCAAGAAAGTTCAGGGAAATGCATTGGACATGAATTCAAAGATAAGGCCGCACCTTTTGGGAAAGTGTTCGTGCAAACATTTCTGCGTCTCAATCAGATTGATGCTAGGCATGCTCATCTCACATAAATTATATATTCTTAAGCCCTGGCTAAACCATGTCAACCGGATCAAATATCTTCGTCCAAAGTCGGGTTGGAAGAACAAAAATATAGCCGCTGTTATTTTAGCAAAGACCAGTCCAAGGCGAGTTCTTTTCTGATAGTGCCTTGAGTTATAAAAAGTACAGGCTAGGAGGCGTTTGTAAGCGTTTTTTGCTATTGGTTGAAATCTCCCCCATTAGTGATCAAATGTTCCACTTTTGCTCCTTTTGACTTTAATTCTCTCGGTTCCTAATGAAAGGCCTCTGTTTTCAACAATTACCATTTGAATTAGCCTACGACGTTTCCTTTCATTGCCACTAGAGGCGTTTGCACAAGTCAATCAATAAACTAGGAACATCAAAACGAGAAACGCTGCTTTTCTTCGCCTGCGAGAAAAGAGCGACTAATGGTAAAGTAATTTCAAACACTGTCCTGTATGTTACCAGGGACGTTCTGATTGGAGAGTGATCTCTTGAAGACATCATTCTTTAATCAGAACGCCTCTGGTGGAATAGTGGAATATGTAGTGAAATGAGTTTGCCATTAGTGGCTCTTTCTCGAAGAAGAAGAAGAAGAAGAAGAAAAGAAACGTTTATCTCTTTAATGTTCCCCGTTATTTTTGTACAGTTAACAAAACTCGTCGTATCCTTGGACATGTGATATGTGTCCAGGATTCTTGCAATGACAAAGAAGAAACACACAAAACAAACAATGCCGGAGTCTTAAATAAAAAATCACTGGGGAGTGTTTGAATTTGCCTCGCGAATAAAAAGAAAGCACAACAGATCACTCTTTAAATCAGAGCGCTCCTGGTGGAATGGTGGAATACCCAACGTTTGAAATTAGTTTGTCATTAGTGGCTCTTTTCTCGCAGAGGAAGAAAAGAAACGTTTCTTGGTTTGATGTTCCTCCGTTAGTTTGTTGAGTTGAGTGTAAATAACATCAAGCTAAAACGAAACTGTGTGTTTCCGTGGACACGTGATATGTTACCAGGAATGATAATATGCATGGTAGTATGCATGGCTAGACAATGACAGAAAAGAAACACACAAAACAAATGTTGATGAATCACGCCGGAGTGTCTCGTGAAAGCCAATTTAAGTTTAACCAACTTCATCCCAATTTGACTCGTGAATAAATATGCAAATTGCAAAAAAGCAATTAGCTTGTTCGGTTTGTACGTGTAGTAGGATATTCGCTTACGGTGTTAGACCACGTGTGAGCCGGAATAAATGGTACTTGACCAATATTTCTGAATATGGAGCTTTTAAGTCTGAATATTACCACGTCAAGGTTTAAACTAAGTTAGGTCACGTTTGTACGACGTACCGTAAAAACTAGGTACCGTGCTGCCTAAAAATGTCTTTAACACTGAAGATATGTTAAACCCTGGAGCATTTCGCGGAGATTGTTTAATATGAATTTTCATAATTTTTAAGTTTTGCCGGTTAGCCGCAGGGTTTTCGTGATTATGGAAAATAAAGTGATTTATTTTTGTGAAAGTTCGCTGGTCAAAAATGTTAACGGAAATCCCGTGAAGATGAATTTACAGATGATGAAGCTACTATTCGGCAACGTGTTGTTTGAACGCTTAGGCACGTATTGTAAACATAATTTTGACTGTAAGCAACTGTGTAAACATTTCTGCGTGAATTGATGCTAGGCATGCTAATCGCACAGAGTTGTTCAAGAATATTTCCGTCTAGACATCTTAGTTAACATGTTAATCAAGACAGCTATACATACAAACATTATTATCGTCCTGTTCATGTGTACTTTCTCTGAATTCTTTCGTTGGAATTTTGGTGAATTATCCCTGCATCAAGCCTGCAAAACTTTCAAATCTTTCATAATCATATCACACAAGTTCCACGAAGTGCTCTAGGGTTCAACATATCTTAATAAAGGCGTTTGTAGGCAGCACGGTAAGTAGGTCTTAAGGTGCCTGGTATAAAAGTGATATAACAGTTTAAAATTGATGTGGTGATATTCAGACTCAAGAGTTCCTTACTCAATATTGGTCAAATATCATGTTTTCAGGCTCGAACGTGGTCTAAATTCTTGCACCAAGAACGAAACCAGTATTCCCCAATACAAATAGAACAAGCTATAAGTAATTTCTGTTTTAAAGAAACTTTCTTTTTCAGTTCGCGAGATAAATTGAAACACCCCACGGTGATTTAAATTTTCACACCTCGTTGTTTGTTTTTTGTGTCTAAGATTTTTGTATAAAGAATCCTGGTAACATATCACATGTCCAAGGAAACGACGAGTTTTGTTAACAGTACATCAATAAATATAAAGAGGAACATTAAAACGAGAAACGTTTCTTTTCTTCTTCTTCTTCTTCTTCTTCTTCGAGAAAGAGTGGCTAACTTCTTTCACAGGTATTCTACTATTCCACTTGGGGCGTTCTGATTAAAGAGTGATGTATTCAAGAGATCACTCTCCAATCAGAACGTCCCTGGTGACATACAGGCAAGTGTTTGAAATTAGTTTATCATTAGTCGCTCTTTTCTTACAGGTAAAGAAAAGCAGCATTTCTCGCTTTGATGTTCCTGGTTTATTGATTGACTTGTGCAAACGCCTCTGGCGGCAATGGGAGCAGACGTCGTAAGCTAATTCAAATGGTATTTGTTGACAACAGAGGCCTGATTAAAACCTTTTTGGGGAACCGAGAGGAAAGGAAAGAAAGGAAAGGAAGCGAGTTATATTATGGGATGGAGGGTGAAAATTCGCTGCCTCACAACTCCCCGCAAGGTCGTCTCCGGCGCTTACGTTTAGGCTATTGCGAGATAGGTGTGTGTAACTTCAAACATCTTACAATGCTTTAGACAGAACATAAACCTACATATGAGTATAGCAATACGAGGCACCTTAAAACCTACTTACCGTGCTGCCTACAAACGCCTTTATTAAGATATCTTGAAGACTGGAACATTTCGTGGAGCTTGTGTGATATGATTAGTGAAGATTTGAAAGTTTTGCAGGTTAGATGCAGGGATAATCGTGATTTGTGGAAAATGAATTTCTTAATCTTGACAGTTCACCCGTCAAGAAAATTTAGGGAAATGCAGACGAATTTAAAGATAAGGACGCAACTTTTGGGCAAAGTGTTCCTGCAAAAGTTTCTGCGTCTAAATTGATGCTAGGCATGCTAATCCCATATTATATATTCTTAAGCTCTGGCTAAACGATGTCAACCAGATTAAATATCTTCGTCGAAAATCACGTTGGAAGAACGAAAATATAGCCACTGTTATTTTAGCGAAGACCATTCCAAGGCGATATTTTTCTAATAATGCGTTGAGTTAGAAAAGGTAAAGACTAGGAAGCGTTTGTAAGTGTTTTTTGTCTTTTTGATGCCCCGACAGCATTCACGAAACTCTCGAATTCTCATCGATGCTGTTGCTCAACTGAGAAGCTCGAAAAGTCAGACGGCGCCGGAGTCGACTGTGCGGGGAGTTGCGAGGCACCGACAATTCACCCTCTGTCCAATAATATCACGATGGCTTTCTTTCCTTTTAATGACTCTTAATTCTCTCGGTTCCTGAAAAAGGTTTCCATCAGGCCTCTGTTGTCAACAAATACCATTTGAATTAGCTCACGACGTTTGCTCTCATTGCCGTCAGAGGCGTTTGCACAAGTCAATCAATAAACCAGGAACATCAAAGCGAGAAACGCTGCTTTTCTTCGCCTGCGAAAAAAGAGCGACTAATGGTAAACTAATTTCAAACACCGGCCTGTATGTTACCAGGGATGTTCTGATTGGAGAGTGATCTCTTGAAGACATCAGCCTTTAATGAGAACGCTGCTGGTGGAATATTGGAGTACCAAGTAGCGAAATTAGTTAGCCATTAGTGGCTCTTTCTCGAAGAAGAAGAAAAGAAACGTTTCTCGCATTGATGTTTCTCTTTATATTTATTGATGTACAGTTTAACAAAACTCATCGTTTCCTCGGACATGTAATATGTTACCAGGATTCTTACAAAAAACTGAGAAACACGAAAAACAAACAAACAAAGTGTGAAAATGTAAATCACTGTGGGTGTTTCAATTTGTCTCGCGAACTGAAAAAAAAAATACAAGAAATTAGTTATAGCTTGTTCCATTTGTATTGGGGAATACTGGTTTCGTTCTTGGTGCAAGAATTTAAACCACGTTGGAGCCTGAAACATAGTATGTGACCACCGAATATTTCCTGAGTACGGAACTCTTGAGTCTGAATATCACCACATCAATTTTAAACTAAGTTACGAGGGAGTAACCTTAACACCTACCTACCGTGCTGGCTACAAACGCTTTTATTACGATATGTTGAACCCTAGAGCATTTCGTGGAGCTTGCGTGATATGATTATTAAAGATTTGAAAGTTTTGCAGGTTAGATGCAGGGATAATTGTGATTTTTGGAAAATAAATATCTTAATTTTGACGGTTCACCCGTCAAGAAAGTTCAGGGAAATGCATTGGAGATGAATTCAAAGATAAGGCCGCACCTTTTGGGCAAAGTGTTCGTGCAAACATTTCTGCGTCTCAATCAGATTGATGCTAGGCATGCTCATCTCACGTAAATTATATATTCTTAAGCCCTGGCTAAACCATGTCAACCGGATCAAATATCTTCGTCCAAAGTCGGGTTGGAAGAACGAAAATATAGCCGCTGTTATCTTAGCAAAGACCAGTCCAAGGCGAGTTTTTTTCTGATAGTGCCTTGAGTTATAAAAAGTACAGGCTAGGAGGTGTTTGTAAGCGTTTTTTGCGATTGGTTGAAATCTCCCCCATTAGTGATCAAATGTTCCACTTTTGCTCCTTTTGAATTTAATTCTCTCGGTTCCTAATGAAAGGCCTCTGTTTTCAACAATTACCATTTGAATTAGCCTACGACGTTTCCTTTCATTGCCACTAGAGGCGTTTGCACAAGTCAATCAATAAACCAGGAACATCAAAACGAGAAACGCTGCTTTTCTTCGCCTGCGAGAAAAGAGCGACTAATAGTAAAGTAATTTCAGACACTGTCCTGTATGTTACCAGGGACGTTCTGATTGGAGAGTGATCTCTTGAAGACATCATTCTTTAATCAGAACGCCTCTGGTGGAATAGTGGAATATGTAGTGAGATGAGTTTGCCATTAGTGGCTCTTTCTCGAAGAAGAAGAAGAAAAGAAACGTTTATCTCTTTAATGTTCCCCGTTATTTTTGTACAGTTAACAAAACTCGTCGTATCCTTGGACATGTGATATGTGTCCAGGATTCTTGCAATGACAAAGAAGAAACACACAAAACAAACAATGCCGGAGTCTTAAATAAAAAATCACTGGGGAGTGTTTGAATTTGCCTCGCGAATAAAAAGAAAGCACAACAGATCACTCTTTAAATCAGAGCGCTCCTGGTGGAATGGTGGAATACCCAACGTTTGAAATAGTTTGTCATTAGTGGCTCTTTTCTCGCAGAGGAAGAAAAGAAACGTTTCTTGGTTTGATGTTCCTCCGTTAGTTTGTTGAGTTGAGTGTAAATAACATCAAGCTAAAACGAAACTGTGTGTTTCCGTGGACACGTGATATGTTACCAGGAATGATAATATGCATGGTAGTATGCATGGCTAGACAATGACAGAAAAGAAACACACAAAACAAATGTTGATGAATCACGCCGGAGTGTCTCGTGAAAGCCAATTTAAGTTTAATAAACTTCATCCCAATTTGACTCGTGAATAAATATGCAAATTGCAAAAAAGCAATTAGCTTGTTCGGTTTGTACGTGTAGTAGGATATTGGTTTCGCTTACGGTGTTAGACCACGTGCGAGCCTCAATAAATGGTACTTGACCAATATTTCTGAATATGGAGCTTTTGAGTCTGAATATTACCACATCAAGGTTTAAACTAAGTTAGGTCACGTTTGTACGACGCACCGTAAAAACTAGCTACCGTGCTGCCTAAAAATGTCTTTAACACTGAAGATATGTTGAACCCTGGAGGATTTCGTTAGGATTGTTGAATATGAATTTTCATAATTTTTAAGTTTTGCCGGTTAGCTGTAGGGCTTTCGTGATTATGGAAAATGAAGTGATTTATTTTTGTGAAAGTTCGCTGGTCAAAAATGTTAACGGAAATCCAGTGAAGATGAATTTACAGATGATGAAGCTACTATTCGGCAACGTGTTGTTTGAACGCTTAGGCACGTATTGTAAACATAATTTTGACTGTAAGCAACTGTGTAAACATTTCTGCGTGAATTGATGCTAGGCATGCTAATTGCACAGAGTTGTTCAAGAATATTTCCGTCTAGACATCTTAGTTAACATGTTAATCAGACAGCTTTACATACAAACATTATTATCGTCCTGTTCATGTGTACTTTCTCTGAATTCTTTCGTTGGAATTTTCGTGAAAATTGTTTCTTGAGTAACTGCAATGTCCAGTACGGTAGCTCTCTCGGGATGGAGCGCCTCCAGATTTATTTTGAGGCGCATTTATCATAATTTTGAAGGGCAACTGATGGCTTAGTCTATTTATTTCATAGCACTAATTTATGTTACCTAATTAGATAACATTTCACCAGGGCACGTTTTATCATGTCATTGAGTTTTATGGATGCACTGCTTCTAGGTCCAATAATTAATTAGTTTTCGGGACAATTGCAAATCATTTATCACTAGCAAAGATATATACTGCTCAGTCGTTTCAGTAACTGGTTGTTGATGACTTTTTTTAACGATTGAAGATCTGACACGTTTCCAAGTTGATAGAGTTAGAGCAGGAATGTAGAACTGAAAATAACGGTTCAGTGTAGACTGTGGTCACGTTTTCTGTACAGATCGGTGCAAAGTTGTAGAATCCATTATTTACGCAGCTGAGTAAACCGTTTTAATGGACTTCCTCACGAGAACGTATCATATTAGTTGGTGTAATATTCTACATCGATCATTTCTGATCCACGCTGCTTCGTTGGATGAATTTGTGAGGTGAAGACTGGTAAGTCAAAACAACATTTTTCTTGAAGTGTCTTTATCGGGTGTCGGATGAGAAAAGTTTTCTGTATTAGAGCAAATAGAGCTTGTTGCTTTACTTTCTTGTTGTATTAATTGGCTTATCAGTTGCCCATTCTTGGAAAATCCTCACGTTAAGGTTATTAGAAGCTAGGCAATAAGTTGCGTGAACATATTGCAACATAAATGTTCATTTCTGATTTTCTTCGCTTAAATCAAGGCGTGCACTTCAGAAAAAAAGAGCAACTGGAATTTTACTAATTGTTCTCAATCCTTGCACTGCTAAGGGCAGATCAGATTCGAGGATTTAGGCTTTAGGGTTACGCTGTTAGTTATTCTGTCATCAGCTTGAGCAACGCAAAGCACTTTTGACTGTAACGCTTGAAATGTACGTCCAAATGAGTTGAATATAATAGAATTCGTTAGAGGTTTGCCAAGAAAGACCGAGCATTGTCTCGTTTCTTCGCAAAGTGATTGATGAAAATTTCTACTTTTCTTCGGCGTTAATTCAACGTTCCCCAGTGTCCGTGTAAAGAGAACACAAACTGATTCACAAAACCGAGAAACAAAAGGACGAGAAAAAAGAAAGAAAGAAAGAAAGAAAAAGAAACCATGAACAAGGAAAAAGTTGTCATGAAGCAAAGGAAAATACGTCACGAGTCCCTAAGGAACTGTTTGCTGGCCAAGACAAACCAAAGACTTTCAATTTATCTTCCAGTACAAAGGAAAATTGTTTATATCATTTAATCAACAATCAACATTTTAAGTCCTTTGACTGAAATTTGACGTGACAATATATTCACGGAAAATGGCTCACTTCATGGGCAAATTATTATGCAATTGTGATTTAAATTAGCACAGAGCAATTTTTAGTTGAGTGTCGAAGTAATTTCGCAATTACTTTGGTTTTACTTTACTTCGCTCTGTGATTGGTTAACAAAACTCGCGCCGCTTTCTCAACCAACGAGAAGCAAAACCAAAACCAATCGTGACTTGCACGTGCGTGTGTTTCCGCGCTTGGCGCCGGCTGCATGTAATTGCTTTGAATGCTGATTGGTTCTTTGCGCTGTTCGCATCTGTTGTGATTGGTCAGAGTAATTACTTCGGTTTTGGTTTTACGACACTAGCCTGAAAACTGCTTTAATGAGGAGAGAAATTGTTTGCCAAAAACTGCCAAATTTTTTCCGACTTCTCTCGAGAAGGTTACGTTTACAAGAACTATAGAAAGGCGGAACGTTTTTTGGTTAATATTCTGCGTTTTTTAATCAGTCTGAACTCGATTCATGGTTTAACGTAAAAAGAGGCATAAATTCAGCCGGTTTGCTACTAAAAAATCAGTTACAATCAAAGCCACTTAGGAGGCTCAATGTAAATTAAAATGCTTTGCTACCATGATAATTCCTTTAACAGAGACGAAAAGTTTAAAACTTTAACATTTCCCTGTAAAGCTTGAAGAAAAGTGCGGGAATGAGCAAAACCGGCGTTTAAACGTTTATTCGCAATTGACTTCGAAACGCTCTTATAGATTCTTTACTTATTTGGCCTACAAATTGTGGAACTTGAGGAGTTTACACTCTTGATATTTCTGACTGGATTTCGACATAATCGCAACTGATGCGAGCCGCCTTAATTAAGGTGCATTTCGTTAGAAACAATTCTAGTTTTCCTTCGGAATTTAAACGGTAAATGTCTCGTGGCTAAACGAAATCTCTCTTACAGCTTTTGCAAAAAAATAAAACAAAACAAAAAACAACAACAACAACAACAAAATAACAGTTGAATGCAGCCAGGGGTGTAGCTACCTGTACGCACGGACGCACGTGTCTACCTGAAAAAGTCGAAAATTTCGGTTTATTGTTCTTGGATATGTAAGCATGTACACTGTTTTTTCGTTTCTAGATTACTAAGAATCGCTAATCTAAATGAAATAAATCAACTATAGGGCTCAATTACGGCTATGTAGGTGCTTTTACAAGGAAAACAATGTGGCACGCCGCGGTAAAAAAATCACTCATTTGTCAATAAAAGTCTGAGATACAGTTGTACAACTAACTTGTTAGCTCAATTTATGACAAGCGATTGAAGCACTTATGGCAATAAACTCAAAACACAGGGAGCAGAGGAGTCCTATTTGACCGCATTTTCAGTTAAATTCGCCGTACAGTTGCAGTGCGAATTTATCTTGTTAGTTAGACAGGGGCACCCAACGACATGTTTCGGTAGATATCTGTTCGGTGGAGGATAATTCGCCTTGCGCTTTCGGCGTCGATTAAAGGGTGCACTCGGATTTTCGTAACTAAAATGTGGCCGAAAAGATTCGAAATTGGGAAATCATAGCCCCTGAGGTTTTCGGAAAGGTCGTAATTGCTGTTTTTGGCAGTCAAAAACGTCAGCTAGCATTTTCGGAAAGGAAATAGTTCCTTAGAACGGCCTGCATTTTTTTCAAAGGACGATTTTGTTCCCTAATATTTTCGGGCAATTAAAATTTCAGCTAGGGAATCCGAACAGATGAACTTCTTCAAGCTTATGAAAACATCGCTTTAAACAGTCTTCAAACACCATAAAGCACTGAAAAATGCCTTTCTACAGCTTTTTGTTGATTTGGCTCGTTGGGTGCCCCTGGTTAGACTCACCGTACGTTCGTGATCAGACAACAAGAAACGATCGTGTTTTACTGCTGTGGCTGTCAACGCTGCTGTTGAAATCTTATCCGCATACAATGTGCTTATTACTAGTGGTGACATTTAACAGTAAAGAAAGCACTTCCTGCCTCGTACGGAATCGTCGCCCGACAATTGTTACGGATAGGCTTTTAACAGCAGCGTGACAGCACGATCACTGCTATGTGGTTTGATCACGTACGGTGATTCAAATCGACAAGATCGATTCACGCTGCAATTGTACGGTGAATTTAAATGGAATTGCTGTCAAATGGGACTCCTCTGCTCCCTGTGCTTAAAATAGCAACAAAGAATTTCACGAGCTGTGAAAAGCCATGAAACATTCAAGGCAAAATCGCTTCTCACTTCCTGATATAGTGGCTATTACTATTGAATAGTACTACCCACCATTTCTTTGCAGCTAACGATATGGTTTCCTCATCGTGGTTTTTGGTGGTTGCACTTGGAATTTTGTCGGCGTCTGCTGAACATCATATCTCAGGTGGTGGGGGTGAGCCTGGAGGTAAGGGCAAATTGCCTTCACAGCCCGTTTTAGGGATTTTCTCAGTTGTTCTAAGATGAAATTTGTACCGATTCTTTCATTTTGTTGATGAAAGCCATCGCAGCATCAGTTCAAAGGTATCTAGATTTTGAAGAGCATGAAAGTGTTATTGTTAATTAATTTTCTTGGAGATGATGGCGGAAACGTTTATATTTACGAATGGCATGGATCAACTCACTTATGATAGCTAATTTGTATTCCACGCACAAAAGGCGTGCAATAAAAAGGTTTCTAACAATTTCACAAACATTTCGCAAACTTACGAGACCTCCTCACTTGTTTAAAGATTTGGAACAAAGACAGGGTACCGAAATCAGACTGGTTACATTGTTAATATGATACCTTTTACGTTCCTCAGCGAAAGTCCTCTGCAGCCTAGACCTTGGGTTGATGATAGACCAGACTAGAAGTTTAGGGGAGGAGAATCTTCCTACATTGAGGGAAGCCGTTAAAGAGTTTGTTCGGCAATTCGTCATTGGACCAAGTGACACGCACGTGTCCTTGGCATCGTTTGCTAACTGGAGTACACTTTACAACAAGTTCAATGACGCAGCCTACTATTCTGAGCCAGCTCTACTCCATCTGATAGATAGCTCTTTGACAAACCTATCGTCGCCAACTCGTCTGGATAGGGCGCTTTCTGGTGCCGATAAAGATCAGTTTAGCTCGGAAAGTGGAATGAGGCCTGGTTTTCCGAGCGCAATGGTGCTTTTGAGCGATGGAAAAACAAATGGAAAGACAAACGACTCTATAATTACCGCAAGCGTAAACTCGTTAAAGGTCAGTGGTTCTTTTTCATGCCGCTATCATAAGATCGTAGTGGTGTCTGTTACTGAAATAATGTAAACTGACAGTTTTAGCTCCCAAAATGGCGGAGTACCGCCACTAACACCACCACCACCAATATAATTGGGGTGGTGGTGGCGAGAAAAATAGAAATGAGAGGAGGAATAACAATACAATTGAGGAAAATAGAATGAGGAGGAGGATGAGGAGGAGGAGGCAAAACAGAAATGAGGAGGAGGAGGAGGGAAAACAATAGAAATGAGGAGGAGGAGGAGGTTAGCTGAGAATTTACACGGAGCGCGAGAGAGAACCGTTTTTCCCAGAAAGCGACTTGTAAGGAATAACTAAGTTTGAATGTTGGTCTTTTATTTGAAAACATAATAGAAAGCGGACACGTTTGTCTCCAGTGTATGGCGGTACACGCGTGGGATTTCAGAGCGAGGGTTTTCCGAGCAAGGGGTTTCAGAGTTTTATTGTTCGATTGTTAATAGAACAAAAGGGATTTCAGAGTAAGAGATTTCAGAGTTTGGAATAAACCAATCCGTGTTGATGAACAGTGGGCTGGTTTGGGCAGGTCTATTGTTGCTATTGTACTAGAGTGACGCTTATTAGTATGCCTATCCACTCATTAGTATGCCGGGACGCAATTTTACTTATGTAGTTTGAATATTAATGCTTTACCTAGGCACCTAGACAATAACGGGGATAATTCTGCTGAATATATAGTACTGATGCATGTACCAAGAGGTTCTCATACACCACACTGAACTAATATCGTGAGAGTATTTTCTTTACAGGTGCCTCGATCTTTACTGAAACATCTTAGTATGTATATTTCTTTTTTCAGGCCAGAGGTGTGAAAATTATAGCGATTGCGTATGGCCCACAATCTGCGAAAGCAGAGAACCAAGAGAATCTTAAGAAAATTGCTGGAGACTTTATCTTCGATGTTGCAAATTATTCCAGTCTCGAAGCCTTGTTTGAAAACGTGTCAGCACTCCTTTGCCGTAAGTGATTGCTTCTTTTCAAATAGAACAGATTCCAGTCGAGTAACGGTAAATCAAAAATTGACCAAAGCTATTACTAGTTATAGCTATCGCTAAGTGCCAACGAGCAAAGATTTAGCTATAAGTGCGCGCTGTTTAATTTGAGTATTAATTTCTGGGAATTACGCTAATTTAAACACAATGTAGGCTGCACGTTAGTCAAGTGACCGTCATTTACCGTCATGCAACGCACGGATGCATTGTAGCTGGAATGGTTCGTTGAGTGCATAAATTAAGGACAACGGGGTTCAGTTGTTCCAAAACCGGCGTCAACTTGGGGTTAATATGTATCGTAGGAAGCATCCCAAGTTAAAATTGAGGCGAAAACGACCGTACAAGAGTCTTCATCATTTATCTTTAAAATGGAACTGAAAATCGGCAGAAAACCAAGATTAGCTTAACCTTGTTAAGAACAAAGCAGCCTAGGTTTAGTCAATGAGAGGAATTCACATTCCAACACTTTATTCTTTATTATTGAGTCATTAGAGATGTTAACAATTTCAGTGCATAACCCGACACAGAAACAACATAAAGTCTGTAACATGGTTTTTAGGTATTGTAAAAAAACTTACATATAATTAATTATTGACTTTTAGCTAGAAATGTACTACCTACAAAGCAGTGTAGGATACAAATGACCAATAACCAGCTTTAAACTGCAAGAGCCAATTTGTGCGTCTAGCTGCAGAACTAAAACTACAACTTGATAATATGGTTTTTGTCTCCAAATAACTAGCTGTAATTTTTTTTAATTTGTTCTTTGGTGCGACTGCAAGAGCCGTGTGTCTCTAGCTTCAAAACTGAAACAACTTCCTAATATGGGTTTTGTTCCTACATAACTAGCTTGAAAGTTTTTCAAATTTTTTATTTGCTGCTACTGCAAGAGCCACGTGTTTCTAGCAGCAGAACTGAAACAACAACTTCATATTAAGTGTTTTGTCCCTAAATGAGTAGATTTAAACGTTTTGAATTTTGCTGCTACAGCAATTAGAGCCACGGGTCTGTAGCTGAAAAACTGAAAAAATACGTTCATAATATGGTTTTTCTCTTTACGTGTATTTAGAGTATCAGTCACTAAGCTTGATTCAAAAGTATAGTTCAGCAAAGAAATATGTCTGTGATGTGGATGCTTGCTGTTGATGTATTTGTCCATTGGTGAGACTGCAATAGCCATTTGTGTGTCCAATGTTGGACATTTAAAAACCTTCTGGTTTACACGAGATAACCTTGGTTATCTTGTTAGAGTTCACATTGTACTTGAACTGCATGCTCTGAAGAGCCAAGAGATGGTCCTCAGTGTTATCTGTTCTATACTTTCCAATAAAACCTCTGAGACTCCAAGAAGTGCAATGAGTTGATCATAAAAAGCTTGCAGCCATAGTTCTTTGCCATCAACAATTATGGCTAGCTTAACTGAAGCTTGGCGTTTGATGTTGGCAGTTCTTTGCCTTGTGCCGCAGTTTTGGCATTTAAGGGTGTGGTGTGTTGTTTCAGCATCATTGAGTTTCTTAGTTACACACTTTGCATGAGAAAAACATGTTACGGTTTACTGCCCATGTTGACGTTAGTCACAGCTACGCCCTTTTCAGGGTTTTTCAGCATGTCTGGTCCTTTTATAATCAAATTCTTTAGCTGAACCGGTACTTTATTTTGCTCATAGTGCCTTAAATTTGAATGGGATGGGATGTTAATTAATGCCACCACTCTCTTTACGTCTGACGACGTCTGGAACTGGAACTCATACCAGTGGTGGTTTAACTTTGGTTTCTTTACTGGACTTACATTGTGGATGTATCCACGCTCGTTATCTGAGAAGACATAAATGAAATAAACATTGTTGATTATATGCACAGATAAAATGATGTTTGTTTGTGTAATGAAAAATTGTTGGAAAGGGAAAAAACGAAATGATAACAGGGTAATGCGAAGGTGCACTTAATTTCAAGGTAAGCCTCAATAACAAACATTCAATTACCTTTTTAAGTAGCGGTATGATGCATAAGTCGGGACTTCAGTGTTGAATAATTGTTTGATTGAAGCATCTGTTGAAGTTGTTCTACAGTGAGCCTTGCATTACCAGGCTTTTGCTTCCAAAACATACTCCCTTGGCTAAGAAGCCTGTGTCTGAATCACATTGAATGCCCAATAAGCAAATGTAGGATGGCTTGCGAACCTGTACATCCATTTTCCATTAGAAGGCTCGGCAAATTTTATTAGATGCTCTATTTTCTGTCCCAGAGTTATATCCCGCATTATAGCTGTGTTAGTAGGATCTCCCTTGCTAACTGGGAAAAGGGTGGGAAATGCCATTGTTGCTTGAAGTTCTATCTCAGTTAAGAGCACTTGCGTTTCTATGTGGCCAATCGAATTTATGTTTTTGCAACAACTCATCTGTAATAAGTTGCTTCTGAGGCCCTTAAGGCTACTGGATTGAGTATTGTGCTACTTAATTCTGTCTCCTCATTGAATGGTATTTCATCCACATCTAGTGGACTTCTGTCTGGATCTATTTCATCACTTTTACTGTTCTCAGAACAACAAATCTGGTGAAGGTTTTCTGGTATCCCTTCTGATGGCAAAAACACTAAGCTGTCATAATCTATAGTGGCGTCTTTATATGCAGGGTTATGCTGAACTGACCACTGCAGTACAGAGCTCACTTTTTCACGTCTCACTGTGAGATCTTTTGAAGTATTGTCTTTGCCTTTGACAGATACAATTATTACAGGCAGCTCTCTTGGGTACCTGAGCAGCTAATCTTTTAACTGCTGGATATCTTGTGGAAAGTTAATACAATAACCTTTGTATGCCTTTGTCCTCCTGGCTTCGCATAAAAGATATGACTGGAAAAAACAGGAGCTGAAAGCATTTCTTCTGTGTGAGACCTTGCAATTGTTTTGGTACCGGTGAAGGCTCTTATCGCGCTGAGACCTTCAGCAGACGTATGAAGATTGCTTTTAATTATTTTTCTGATGAGGGCCATGCCTCATGGCATGTATGGTATTTATAAATTTTGAATTTAACGGAATTATGAAAATCTTGCATGTTTGTTATGGCCCATTTCTGTGTGTGAACTGGCCCATTCTTTTTACTGTTAAACTGAGACAAATATATTTCCTTATCTGGGGAATAATGAATTGTTTTATGAACAGGATGTTCAACAGAATGTGATTTGCCTGGGATTTTACAAGCACCATTTTTTGTAACACTTTCTGCCTGATTTTTCCCTAAACTATTAAGCTTCTTTCGCTCCCTATATTTCTTCATGTACATGACTCTCTTTTCTTTAATAGGTTGCACCTGTGTCTCATCAGCATTGCACTTCCTTTTCTTCGTGTATTTCTTAATATACACATTTTGTTTCTCTTGTGTAACAAGGTTTTCATTCTCTGATTTATTACTTTTCTTCATTCTCTTATATTTCTGCATGTAGGGACTTTTTTGTCATCTTGTTTTGCGAATTCCCTTTTCTCAGTTTCAATACTTCTCCTTCTCTTTCTAACGAGTTTCTCTTTGTCAGTTTTAGCATTTTTCTTTTTCATCTTGTATTTGTTCATATATACATTGCGATTTTCTTTGCTCAAGAGCTTTCCTTTCTCTTTAGATTCCTTTGTGTGCATATACTGGTTTTGCTTTTTTGCTTGGTTTATGTGTGCGAGTTTTATAGCTATGGTAAAATGATGGCTTGTACAACGTACAGCAGCTTTCAATAGCCCTGTCAACATGCCGGAGCAGAACCAGAGGCAATTGTCCAAGCATGAGAAGCAACTTAAAGAGGAAAATCAAGCTCTCCGAAGTGAAGTTACCGAGCTTAAAGCTCAAGTTAGCCGATATTTGGCAAACAAGATCGAAGGAGGAAAA
>JAEMWC010001764.1:0-90000 GCA_016490735.1 Pachyseris speciosa
TGGATAGTTGGAAGCGCTGGGAGAAAATCGTACACATGCGATGCACAAGCCTGTACCTTGTCGCGAAAGGTTAACTTAGTTGAATTTCTCACGAGTTTCTAGCTGTCCCGCGGCCTCCGCGCGTGTGCCTAAACGTGCGTTTTTCGCTTCTTGCTGACGAAGCAGTAGTCTCGCGAAGGCTCGATTTCCGCCGCTCACTCGGTCCGTGCGGGCTCATTTCCCGAAACAGCGGCTGCTAATCGAGCCTAAGTCGCGCGCCGCTTGTGCAAGAAAATCGCTCGTGTAGCCGCGCTTTATCGATACCATCATTCGCCATTATCGTTGCTAGGGTTTGTCTGAGAGACCAACTCCCTAGGAACGTTTCGATACCTTTTAGTCATGCAAGGGCGCTACACGTTCATTACACTGGAGAACTCTCAGACTTATTAGGCTGATTTAGCAAAGACAACGGGACTTCTTGACAACGGCGCGCGCAGATCTAAAAACGGACTGGACCAATGGCAGGGCAGCAAATTGAGCACCGGAAGTCGTGTTCAGTCCTTTCCGCGCGCTCTCGCGTCCTCAAATGACATTCCCGTTGTTGCTAAATTAGCCTATTGTGCTTGTAACCGGCTGTTTTCTACTGGGTAGCATTGCTAATAGTGATGCCATTTTCTTTTCGCAGTTATCGCATCTTGGTCAAGAAGCAGCTTGATAAATGAACGTTCGGATTGATACTACCAACCGGGGTGATGCCATTCATAAACCCGTAGAAAGAAAAATGAAGATCAATAGATTTTTATTTATATCTCCTGTAACCAAGGAATCAATTGCCCATGTCTATGGTAACATGCTCCTCTGGGTCGACGTGTTGGCATAAAAATGAAAGGCTGCAACTGACGACATAGATTATGCAGGACAAATATGTAGATTATTTTTCTTTCTTTTTTTATACAAGATGTGTGGATCGTATAGCGAGAAAATGTTCCATTTGTGTTAATTTCCAAGTGAACGCTGTGTGAATATATAGAGAAAAATTAACATGGTCTTGATATATTTTAAACGATTGAGTAACATACTTCAAAGAAGTGATGCATCTTTTAGGGACCGATCGTTTATTGCGCTTCCCGGGGGGGGGGGGGGGGGGGGCAGTTTTTCAGAGGGTGGGAGGTACAATTTTAAAACAAGCTTCATATGGGGGGGGGGGGGGTTAATTTACTTTATTACCTTAAGTATTGACAAACAAAATACGGCAATCTAAAACGTGCTGAACCATATTATAATTAAAAGAAGCCTCGTTTCCTTTCAATAGCTGGAAAACAATCCTTGCTGGTGGTTCTTGAAACAAGAATAGGGATAGGAAACATTTCTGCAGGCAGTAAGCTCGGCAACAAAGTCTAGCCGGAATGAATGAATGATTGCCAGGGCCCACTGTATCAGATGATCGGTAATCACAACCACAGTCTCGCTTTCGTGGCAGCCTGGTTGCTCGGCAAGTCAAAATGGCATCTTTTGGAACGAGGAGCTTACAATATCAATGTGTAGGAATTCGAAGGAAGGAGAGAAAACAGATTATTTTAAAACCTGTTAAGGGGGCGGGTTTGGGCTACATTTTTAAAATCATTATCGCAAAGAGGGTATTATTTTCATATGGAATTATTTTGGGGGATAGAGTACGTTTTTGAAAACCACCGCTTCCCTCCCCCGGATGTAATAAACGATCGGTCTTTATTAGTATTTCGTAACCCCTCCCTTGTATTTAACAGTCCTTATAACACGAATATGGAAACCATCGCAAGCAAATATTTGCCTGTTCTATAGCGACAGTAAATAAAAGAAAACTAGTTCCACAACAAGATTTCTTCTAGTTTATTTAATTGATTCAGTTTTTGGGTGTGGTTAGCCTTGTGTCAGGCACTATAACTCTAAAATGTCACAATTTCCTATTTAATAAAAATTCCGGTTTCCTTTATCATTCCTTCCCTCCCTCTCCTTATGTCTTATAATAAAAAGTAAGTTCATATGCATCCTGATTCATTTCCTCGAGGAAAATTCACACAGGGAAAAATAGGAGGCCTCTGCCCTCATTCCCAGGGTCTCTTCTCTTCCCGCCCCCTTGGAGGGAGAGAGGGGGTGGGAAGAGGAGAGAACCCTGGGAACGAGGTTGGGCCTCTGTATGAAATTTACCAACACTCAGAAAACTGCATCGTTCCTTGTCTTCCCAAGGTGCTACGTCAGAGGAAACGAAGTAGATTATGTGACTAGCTTTAAGGAAGGCAGGAGTCCATTAGCTCCTGGGAAGGCTAGTACATCCCTTTGACTCAAGTAGGACCACTTCGATGTCAGCTATCCTATTCGAAAATTTTAACTTGAATCTCGGAGTCCAAGTTCGTAGAAAACCATGCCAGGTTTTTTGAACAAGCGTTCATAACCCCGATTACGAGAATGGTG
This sequence comes from Pachyseris speciosa, assembly GCA_016490735.1. Lineage (NCBI taxonomy): Eukaryota > Metazoa > Cnidaria > Anthozoa > Scleractinia > Pachyseridae > Pachyseris > Pachyseris speciosa. Next base: position 2,431 of record JAEMWC010001764.1, read on the forward strand.
GCAGTTAGGTATTTTCGGGCACTACATGTGAATAGCCATAGCAATCACTGTGTTCAGCGACAACGCGCGCTGTGGTACGATAACGGGTATGTCGGCTCTGTTAAAGCAGGAATTTGATTGATTCGGCCAGTCCTGTTGTGAGGGAATAGTCCGAAGAGTCTTCTGGTGTAACACTAAGGACAACACGCAGAAGATCCACAGTATGAGAGAGAGGCACTGTACGACATGAAAGCTTGGTGGGGTCCTAGAAAAAAAAAAAAAAGAAAGAAAGAAACAGTCCTCCTGCGCAATAACTAGCTTGAAGCTATTATCAGCGAAGGCCACCGATTTATGTAACCAAGCACGGAAGATCTGAAGTATTTTGTTGTTGTTGTTGTGAGTTAATCAAGTGGCACAAAAGGTCGAAAGGTGAGAGTCATGAGCACAAAGCGACAGTGATAAGTGGAAAGAGAATTTGGTCTTCGTTCATTTCCTGGGGCTATGCCATGCGGATCAGTCCTAACAGCTATCCATGGCTGCCACTCCTATGGTAACATGACTGTACGAGTGCGTAAGGTAATAAACATACCACGGTTGGCGTTAGAGTGTCTCTTACCTTTTTGCTCTTGACTTTTGCTGTCCAAAAGTCGAAACTTGTCAGTCGGGCGAGGGTTCATTGTGGGGGTCGCATGGTGAAAGGCTTAGAGGACAAATTATCAGAAAATCTACAATTTGATTGACAGAAATGAAAACAAAAAATGACACGTTACTTGCGATTTGATCCAGCCGCTGATCTTTGTCGGTAGACGAGACAAACGATTCGCGCGCTCACTGGACTCGGAGGCTTCGAGGATCACGTGAGCAAGTCGCTGTCCCACAATTCTTAGGAGCTGTGAGGCCAGGGTGCTCTGATCTCGCACACATAACATGGTCTGATAGAAGGAAAAACGTATTGTCATTTAATCACAACAATTATAATTGAATTATATCGTGAAATGATATTTTTTAATCTGTTTTACCTCTTTCGCGAGCTCGTCAAAGCCAGCAGAGTACAGCTCACGAACAAAATGACGTTTCAAGGGGTCACTGTCCATCCCAAACTGCTCTGCGAGCTTGTAAATTATCGCTGGCCAGTCCTTGTTCGAGGCACCCGCTTCTGTTTTTGAAACGTCATTATCACTGTCCTCTCGTCTGAGTACTGGGTGAGGGGACTGGGTCGACAATGAACTGACCGCGAAGGACAGGGCACGAGTGAGAAACTGAAATCAACAAAACGGCCACGTTACACTAACAAATAAAAATGATACCAAGATCACGATAAACGTCATTTGAGTTAAATTACCTTTTCTCTCGTTTCTGTAATGGCTTTATCGACCTCATCGGACGAGGATGAAAAGCGTGAAGAGCTGAGATCTCTCATGAACGATTCCTTGCTCTGTAAAAGAACACGAGGGACGTTAGCAGAATACAGTCCTGCCAGTCCACCTAACTAATCAATTGCTGTGACTTTCAAGATGACGTACACGATGAACTTGAAGTCTCAAGTAAAGCGTTTTTTACTGCATACATTCAGTATTTTGTCAACAGCCAACGCAAAAGTGCTTCAGAACCCTTCAAAGACGTCGTACGAGTGCGCCCTTGTCTACCCGCTGAGCAACACTTGATCATGCTTTCGCCCCTGTGATTGTCATTACTGAGAAATCTAAGCCTTGAATTTCGTTATTTGCGTGCTCTCAAAAGGTGGCGAAATAAAGTGAAAATGAATTAATAAGCAGAGCCAGTAATTTGCGTCCTTAGTATGTTGCAAGAAGCGGATAATTTTTGAGTGGTCGACTTAAAAGTTCTTAGCTCTTCGAGTGAATTTGTTACTTTTAATACCTGTTACCTGTAGACCAATAATCAAAAAGACTTCAAGACAATCCGCATTTTTGCTTATGCTTTCACCACGCATGTATATCAATGACTAGTTCGGGAACTGAAGGCAGAACTACGCGGCCTAAGAATCAAGGCACGCGCGTATCCACGCGAGCATTCACGCATTGGCACTGCCCTCCTTACTGTCCTTTTCCACACGTTTTAGAAAAAGAAAATCTAAATCGTTGACAGTACCTTCCTTCTCTCCCCTCCCTTCCCCTCCCGCAAGCAATTCTCTCACTCACACACACACACAACACACCACACACACACAACACACAACACACACACACCACACACACACACACACACACACACACACACAACAACACAATAGTTGACGCAGTTACCGTTGTATCGAAGAGAGAAAGCGGTTTGACACTTTTCATTTCCAAGCCCATGATTATCCAGAGAACAGAGACGAGCTTAGCGTGGAGATTCACCAGCGGCGCATTACTCTTGAGTTGCTCCTGGCTCTCCTTTATAAGGGACTTGCCGCTCCTAAGAACAAAAACAGACTTGAACGACCTCGAAGTGGTTTAAAAATAGGAATTACTACAACTGTGACAAGAATTAATAGAATTTATCAACAGAACACGTCTCATTCCACAGCAGGAATCGAACCCATGTCCCCATGAAAAAGTAACGAACGCTCTTACCACTGAGCTGAGAGGAGACTAGTGCAGAGCTTGCCCATGTACTTGATTCGGATTCGGATTCAGATTTTTTATTCCACGCTAGTAAAAATGGATATTACATCTTTACTTATTACCCAAAGGATACAATGGCGTACTTACGTTTCGCCAGCAAGCCAAAATCCTCAGTTTCCAAAGTGATCATCTCAGAATCATCCCAGTCCATCTGAAATAATGCGAATTGAATACTGGAGTTAACTCAACTCGGACGATTACTTATGCTCAGCATGTTACACAAAACAGATTACTCAGGGAGCTGTCGCTTTCCAATACCCAGAATTGGCCAACCACGCCGCTGCGTTTTGGAATAGAATGCACTACTTTAAAAACGATGCTGTTTCAAATTCTGACACCCTCGTAAGATTGATTGGAGTCATTTCTGTTCAGAGAGCCAGATCTGAATTCCTCGGTTCAAAGCATTCACTAAAGATAATTTACCTCAACAATTAGCTCCAGCAGCTGCAAAGTAGCTTTAATGAACTGTTCCAGGGCAGCGTAACTTAGATCTACAGTCTGAAAAAAATAAAACAAAACAAAACAAAACAGCAAACCAATAGAATGAGAGTGACTTTAAATAAGAGAATAAAAAGATCGTATGACAAGTGGTTAACAAACAACGTTGATATTTTTTTATTAAACGAAACAACAATCATAAAAATAAATGAAACAAAATCGAGACAAAAATACAAACTTTCGACAAAGCCGATCTTTGGGAGCTTTGCCAACCTAAGGAACAAAGCAAACGTAATAACAGCATTAAACCATCCAGTGTCTCCACATCAACTTATGAATACTTCTGCAGTGAACTTTGAGGGTTGTGTCGAAATTTATTAACGCACCTTTTCCATCAGCATTACGGTGGCGGATATCTTCTCTTTAAAATATCTTTTCCATAATGTGACTGCCAGGCCTGAAAATTTAAAAAAGGTGACTTACTTGCAAACAAAAAATTGTGACCAGATTTCAACTCTAGTCAATAAAAACTGCGATGAACTCTGAGATTGAAATGGAAAATAACTTTACTGCCAATAGTACGACTATCAATATTTGAGCTAAACGCTGAAAGAGTCAAACATACCATGTTGTAAAGTGGCACAGTGTATGCATTGCAAGTGCTCCAGAGCAAGAAATAATTTGTTGGTTCCCTGCAAACAAATAAAAAAAAGTTAAAGCAAAGAAGAAAACTGGCCACAAACGAATCCGAACCGGAATGAATTACAACCAACACGAGCCAAAGGCTCCGAAACGCAGTCGGCAAGAGAAAAGTGGGTTTGGTTTTAATTCTAATCGCTGACTTGCGCTAGATTTTCGAATTTAAACCCACATCTTTAATATCTCTAACCTCTCTGGCTGAGGAAATTTAATGTTGATTTCTCTTCGTCTCAAACTGTCAATAATGACATTTAAAATCACCAGTCAAAATGCCAATGCTAAAATTACTTACTTCCTTGTTAGAGTTCCAGCAGGCCACGCACTCCATAACACAGTGACTCCACAGTATGTCTTGGTGCAAACTGTGCGGGAATCTCACCCTCAACTCACCAAGTCCTAACACAAGGTTCAAATATAAACTCGTTCTTAATAGAAAGCTTGTCAATGAAGAGTACTTTTGATACAGATCATGATTATTTGCGTTCCTGTTTTATTTTTCTTGCAGTCAAAGCGTATAGTCGTGCGCTAACTTTAACCACTATTGTATGTAGTTGGGTCTCCACAAGATGTACATTTTTATAGTAGTTAATTTTTATCTGTCAAACTCAACGTAACACCTGCACCTCTCTCAGGCGAAAAGCGATAAAACAGCACTTTGTAAAGAAATCAACAGAGCCTGATAACCCACGCGAGTTCTGGTCTACCTTCCGCCCTTTTTTGCATACTAAAAGTAGACAAGCCAATGGTATCATCTTAAAAGAAGAAGACAGGATTATTACTGACAAAAAGGAAATTGCCGAATTGTTCAATGAACATTTTGTTCACATCGCTGATAATGTACCTTTGAGAGAAGAAGAGGATTATGGCGAGGATTTTGTTAATCATCCGAGTATCAAAGCAATCTTTGAAAACAGGGCGCAGACGAACTCGCTTGCTTCAGTTTTCATCGCACAAGTAAACCTCAGGTTGAAACCTTACTGAAAGAGATCAATGTGCACAAGTCGCCTGGTCACGATATGATCCCACCACGGCTGGTGAAAGACGCGCAGTTGTTATTGCCGGGCCTCTTACAAGCATTTTTAACTATGCCATTAAAAATTCCTGCTATCCTGCAAATTGGAAGATGGGCACGGTGACTCCCTTGTTCAAAAAGGACGACGAGCTTTGTAAGGTCAACTATAGGCCCGTAACTGTGCTCCCCGCTCTGAACAACATTTTCGAAAGGCTTCTGGCAGGCAGATGTTGAATTATCTTGAAATACTTTCAGACTTCATTAGCGCTTACAGGAAGTTTCATAGTTGTGAGACCTCACTGTTGAGGTTGACGGAAGACTGGAGGATGATGCGTGACAGAGGGGAGCTCGTTGCGGTGGTCTCTATGGATCTCTCCAAAGCGTTTGACGTTATTCAGTATCCACTCCTCCTTTCCAAGCTCAAGGCCTACGGTATGGATGACAAAAGTTGCGCTCTACTAGGCACTATCTCTCTGGCAGATCTCAGAGAGTCAAGATTGGGGACACCTGCTTCGCCTGGAAAAGTGTTGGACGTGGGGTCCCGCAGGGGAGTGTGTTAGGTCCAATGCTATTTAACTTTTTTATCAACGATCTCTTCTTCCACGTAAAGACGGCCAAACTGAACGCTTATGCTGATGATCATCAGGTATATTATTCCCACGTCGTCCAGCGACTCTAGACGCATGCGTATCTCATAATGTCAAGGTGGCCAATCACTGGTACCATGAAAATGGAATGTTAGTTAACGAGAGCAAGCACCAGGGTCTAGTCCTTGGTGATACGGACTATAGTTTTTCCTTCCCAGTAAAGGACACATTAGAGATTTTTGGAATGGAAATAGATAATAAGCTGGACTTTTCTAGTCACATATCCAATTTAATGCAAAAGGATCAATAATCAATTTAATGTTATGCTGCGCTTTCGAAAACTTATACCCAGGGACACCCTATTTAAGCTTTACAAAGCGTACATTTTACCGTATTTTGACTATTGTTCTTCAGTTTGGCATTTTTGTGGGACGCGAAATACGGATAAGCTAGAAGCGCTAAACAAGAGAATACTTAGACTTATACTTGGGATTACTTGTCTCCGTATGATAGCCTTCTCACTAGGGTCAATACTAATTCCTTATACAATAAGCGCGTTCAGAAACTCCTTATATTATTATATAAGAGCCTATTTTTCACTCATTTTCCGGCTTACATGAAAGATATGTTTTTCACTTCGGTCCTCTTCTTATAATCTTCGCGGTGATAACATACTGTCACTTAGAAAACCTAGAACAACTAGTTATGGCCTCAATTCGTTTTCTTACTTCTCACCTAAGCTATGGAATACACTGCCTAACTCTATCCGTACAAGTGCATTTACTGATTTTAAGAGGGAAATCCAGGGCCGTATCTTTGTGTAATCGCTTTCGCTTATCTTCACTTTTGCTGTTTAAATTTCTAATGATATGTAATATATACTTGTAAATACTGTGTATTTTAGTTGTCTTGTATAGATATATTATACTTTCTTTTGTTTTCTCGAAGATATTAGCTCTTGCAAGCTACACTGAAATTCGAGAGAAAATAAAGTTTATGTATGTATGTATGTATGTATGTCTGTAATATTAGTAGTAGAAGTAGCGAAAGTAATTAGAGTAATTTTAATATTAGTTTTAGTTATTCAATAGATGTCAACACGCTCTCCATGGAAACCAACTAACGTCTCTCTTTTACCTACCTAGCTACCTACCTATGATAGATAGACAGATAGATAGATAGATAGATAGATAGATAGATAGATAATCTTTATTTCTCTCTCTTAGTGTTCTGCGTGCTTGAATAAACAATCGATCATCTCGTACCCAGATCCCACACGATACTGACAGTGGGAGATCTGGGTACTAGATTATTCGACCAGCAAACAGAAAAGCGTGACTGAATCAACTTTCAGCGGGGATACAAAACAAAACAGACAAACCTTCCAGCTCGGTGGTGGCCTGAGGCTCAGGTTCGATCTCAGGCTGATCTTCGTCCCCAGTCTCACTCTGCATTTCACTCTCCATCTTCCTCACTGCGTGTGTGTGGGGTGTCCCCAGGTGGCTGGCCGGTATGTTCAACTGTGTGATGTATCTTGACAGTACTTTAGAGGCTGAACCGTGACCGGAACTTAAGAAACCTAAAAAGGTTGAACACACATCGCATAATAGGCCTTCAAACTACAGAGAGGAGGGAAAGGTTGAATTGCAGGTTTAAACAGGCTCAGCCATCCTGTTGGGTTGTCTTCAGTGTTAGGGAACTTGAGACGTGTGGTCACTCTATGATCAACGGTCTTATTTTGGAAGTTGAGCGTTAGTAATTGAAGATCGTGCGGGAAAATCTTTATCTTTAATCCTTTGCCCTTCATCAAGCGAAAACTGAGTTACCTGAATGCTAACGACGGTTTTGTTGTGCAAAGGAAGTCAAGTTAGCAGTACAATCCAACCAAGTGACAATCTTTGAAAAACGTTATGACAGTCTTACCAACAACTGACAGTCCAGGCGACCCACTGTTGTCAACTGCTTGCTTCTCTTTACTACTCTCTGTTGCTAGGTTACTAATGAAGCTTGTCAGAGCCTGCAAGTCACTCAGCTGACACACGAGCAGGTTCCAACGTTCTATCTCCACAGAAACTGATATCCAGTCCCCTGAAGCCAACTCTTCTCTTTCAGCTTCAGTATCTTCATCCTGGGAGAGGAAGAAAGAACACATATGTCACCCGTTTAATGATGACCTCACAAGTCCCGGGATTAGGTGCATTTTAACGTACACGCTTTGTGCATAGCTGAGATAAATCGTTGAAGAGAGTAGAACTCCAAAAAGAACTTATAGAAGCTGGACGAAACTGAAAACTGAAAATATGGCCTTGTAAAAGAACGGCGTCCAGGGAATATGAAAACTTCAGCAAGCTGCTCATTTGCAAATGGAAACCTTGACCGGTCGCTTCCAAGGCTGTCTAGCGAGTTAGGGGATTTAATTGTTTGCTAAAAGAGAATTACCTCTACTTTTCTGGCTGCAGTGCTGATTTCCATGGCAACAGCTCTGCACACAGCAGCGAGAGACAGAGCCCTTCTGGTTGCAGTGGACTGGGCCAGAGTGTGACGTACATTCTCCCACCATGGTGAAACAGTGTCATCACGTGACTGCGATGATGAACTCTCACTTGACAAAGCTCCTGTATTTAGATTTTATGTGATTTCAGTAGGCTAGAACGGGAAACAGAAAGGGGAAAGCGGACGCTCTAGCACCTGCCATGCAGGTTATGAATTTAGCTAAATAAATAAAGGGGGTTAGTTTCTAAAGAAACTGTGGTGCTGCGTCGGTGGGACAACTAAATTTGGTTTTAACAACTGAGTTGATAATGTAAATTGGCCACCGTAAAGAGATTCAAAAGCTGACGTGTCGAGCCCTAAGCCTTTCGTCAGAGCGATTGCTCAGCTGCACTAGCTATCGTTTGCTCGTCCAGCCCACCCACATTGTAAAGTACATAAAGTAAACTCTATACCAGCAAACATGACAGACATGTTTTCACGTGTTTGTCTGCAACGAAACTCTTTTTAAGGTGGACATTTCTATGGCCCGGAGAATAGGCTGGCCTACTGTAAAGCCGAGACAAAAAAATAATGTTGTGGAGCCATGTTAATGCAAATGGCTCTGTTATGCCTTATCTAGACACTAAGTCATCACTTTTTTTTTTCACGGATCGTGAGGTGAGAATCAAAACACATGAATGCGGACGGCCTCCACTTCTTTTAGCAGAAACTTGACAAAAACGCACTGTCACCAGCGTAAAGAGTGCAAGAGAGATTTGGGGGGGGGGGGGAAGAGAGATTTGGGGGGGGATGAGGTGGGCGTGTTTAGGAAAAAACTCACCTGAAAAGGAGCTTATTGTAGATACGAGTGAGTGCAGGTGAAACATGGTCTTCACAGAGTCGTAACAAGGGTCTGAATCCAACAACCATCCACACACAAGCAAATTCTGTGAATACAGAGATAAATGGTTTGAGGTACTGCTAAGAGACACATGGCGTAGCGTAAAATGAAGCCTCATCTAGCCATGGCGAGAGATAAACATCAATACTTACCATTAAATGCTGAGGTTTTATTCCGGATGAATCAAAAGGAATGGCTAACCTCCCTGACGAACACTCGCCCAGCAAGCATTTCTAGAAAGATGAGAAGATAAGTTCTGGCTGAATGAGCGAAAACAGAACAAAATAGTTTTTTTTAACAACAACAACAACTACTTTATTAATTTTATACCTAAAATTTGCAAAATGCTTGAGCCCGCAGGTAGCTCGCTTGGATGACGTTTTAAGGAAACGTTACTATTATTTATCATCAACAGAAAATGAAAGCAAAGATGCGACAGATCCACATACCTTAAAAAGAAAGTTTGCTGCAGAAACAAACAAAGAAAATGAAATGAATTTACAAATAATCACGGAAAACTAGTAAAACAACCAGAAATTTGAAAACGGAGCCTCCTCAAGACAACGTACTAAAAAATAAAACTCCTCAACTCCTGTGTGGGGCCAAGCTGCTCAAACAACTATGGACAAACTACTAATCTTGCAAAAACGTGCTCTTCGTTTAATCCATTTTGCTCCATACAGATCTCATACGATCCCGATATTCAACCAATATAATATCCTTCCGCTGAACTTTCAATACTGCAAGTCAGTTTGCGCTATTATGCATGACTTTTCTAACAGTTTTTCGCCGGCAAGCATTTCTAACTTATTTCTTCATCCTACACAAGTACATAGCTATAATACTAGATTTTCAGAAACTGGTAGTCTTAACATTAAATATTCCAGGACAAATCAGCCGTTAAAAGATTCTTTTTCTAGATTTGGTGCAAGTATTTGGAACAGTATTCCTCAAAGTATCCGAGTTCTCCCTAAGCACAAATTTATGGTTTCTCTACATCAGCTCCTTTTCATATTTTGGAATCAGAGGATACTTATGTTGACACACCTACTTTAGTTAATAAATTAAGCAAGATGTCATGAAATCTAATATAAGCTTGTAATTTTGTAAAGTTGAATTGTAATAATTCTAGTTCATCTTTTTTGTATCGTTTATATAGATCTAACTTCCTTCTCCTTTCCTTTTCGTTCCTTTTCTTAATCTCTTCCCACTGAATCACCTTATGTTTTTTTTCCTCTGCCCGCCTCGATTAGCTAAGCTATATGCGAGCAGAGGAAGTTGATGTGTGTTTATGTATAATTTTTTATTTATTTTGTAATTCTTACCTGAATACAGCAACAGAATCAATCATTTTTCCTCAATTTCCTTTCAATCATTTCTAATTTTGCTTTCTCATATAATATAACCCCCATCGCCTAACTCATATCCAGATCCTTCTTGTGATCGCGCTTGGCTGTGGGAGGTCTGGATACGAGACTATCATCAACTCTCACGGACAGTCAGCAACTCTCTTCTACTCCTGTTCACTCTGCTAACTTTCGTCCCTTTAATAATGACAATAATGCATGCGAATTTCTTGGCAAAATACCTATGGTCAGCTATGGTGGATCATATTGATTCATTATGTGATAAGCCTTTTTTATAGCATTGCGTCCAATAAAGACCATAGGCTTATCAGCTTACTTCCGCCATCATACAAGAATTCAAGGTACAACTTAAGAAACCATCGCCCTTACAATCAATATGCCACATGTGCGCACCTGTCCGATAGGACAAAGAACTCTTTCATACTCGCAATGGCCCGCCAAGCAACTCCAGTTTAATAGGAGAATTTTTATCGTTGTATGAAACTTCTAACGATCATATGGTAGGTTATTCTCCGAATTATAATAGCTATAAGAAATGTAATTAAGGTTTTATTATTAAGGTTATTTTATTATAAAGGTTATTATTTATTAGATTCCTTTTAGACATCACTAGTATCTACATTATATTTTAATCATTATTGTAAAATGTTTGTAATAAATACTAGTATGTAGACAATTGCGTAATTCAGCCTATGGGCTGCAATGTGATTTTAATAATCACCTACCTACCTACCTTCCTACCTACCTACCTACCTGGCTAAAACTACATCACATAACACCCAATAATTGGTGGATACAACTGCATCACAAGGACACCAACCAATAATTAGTAGTTACACTTTCCATTTTCATCACATGCAAACCAAATAATAATCATTTGTTGTGCTCTTCGGTAAATTCAATTTTCGTTTCCTCTCCTCCAGTTTGTTCTTTCTGTTTTCCACTCTTTCCATCTCTCGTCTACTTCAATTCACTCTTATTTGCTCTCGCCCAGTCTCGCTCAGTCTCCTCTACTATTACCAACATAACTCCACTTTCGTTTGCTCTGGATAGCGCATGTCCTTATCTGTATAAGGCCTTGTTTCCTCGTATCTCTTCTGTTTCTGTAAACCCTTGAAAATTCTCCTTAGCACTTAATTGGAGAATCTTTTACTGCTCTTTGTTCTCATCTCATTGCGGCTCAAATGCAACTACAATTAATTACTTTGGCGTTAAATTATGCTTATTAAATAATAATAAGGTTAGGACAAGATTTGAACCTGGGGTGACCGCATTGAAATCTAGCGCCCCCCAATAAACGTGCTTGAATACAATATGACTACAAGCACACCGGAACCGTAAGTAACTCACCAAGTTGAATGGTCATTTCATTAGACAAGCCTTTCCTAACTGCTACAGGGTTTGCAGACCCCACCCTCGATGGTCCTGCTCTGTCATCTGTCCCCACATCCTCAGCTACCTTAGTCACGTTGTCAGAGGATGCGAACTCAAAGCAGCCGAGAAAGGCTGTGACGCTTAGCGGTGCAGGCAAGTAGGTGTAGTGCCCTGGTGCCGTCGTCTGTTGACTCAACTGGTTCTGTTCCAGTGCTGAAAGCAACTCAGTTGCCTCTGATTTTGTAAGGCCAAGAAGATTTGCTACGGACTGAAAATAATAATAATAATAATAATAATAATAATAATAATAATTAATAATAATAATAACTTGAGGATAACTTGAGGATGTGGATTGCTAAGATAGGAACACCTGGAATCTTCAACCTACTCCAGAAAGCCTGCTTGTTGGGCACAGCAAGAATTTTAAGAAGAACCTTAGACATCTAAGGCTATGGGAAATAACCTGATGATCTAGGAATACGTGACCACCAATACAACTAATGGTGTGATAAAAAAAGTCCTCATAATAATAATAATAATAATAATAATAATAATAATAATAATAATAATAATAATATTACAACATGATAGAAATGCATATAACATCAAATGGAAACTCGGAAAAAAAAATCCGAGTTCCAGATGGGATTTGAACCCAGGACCCTCCGCGATCTTGACGTTATATGCATTTCTATCATGTTGTATTTCTTAATTCATTCACTTTGGAGATAAATAATAATAATAATAATTATTATTATTATTATTATTATTATTATTATTATTTATTAGTAGTGCTTCCACAAGGTGGCTCTTCGCCTACTAATTACAAATCTCAAATCAAATCTAATTAAATCAAATGTTGGTTTTGAGGAGAGGGGAAAACCGGAGTTCCCAGAGAAAAACCTCTCGGAGCAGAGTAGAGAACCAACAAACTCAGCCCACATATGACGCCGAGTCCAGGAATCGAACCCGGGACACATTGGTCGAAGGCGAGTGCTGTCACCACTGCGCCAACCCTGCTCCTTAGACTTTGCGAAAATAATACAGCGAGCTTTCAGCTGACGAACCAAGGGCCTTCCGCAGCGTGCGCGGGCAAAACAGCATATACAACTCTCGCCATTTAAACATCACCTAGGCTCATGATTGCTGTGGGGTTTCGACAGATGGTTCAAAATTGCATGACGTTTTTCATGTCATGAGCGAGGAGTTTAGGATAAATTTACACCAAAAAAATTGTATCGTAGTTTTGTATTTGATATTTAAGTTTGTTTGCCACTTACTGAAAAGCACAATGGGACAAGCCTCATCTTAAGCCGCGGCTACACGAGCGATTTTTTGCTTGCGATGGTGATGCGATTTTTTCTAAAATTGTCGCGTCACCGGCGCGCTATGAAAATCACCCGTGTAGCCACCCTCGCACAGGTGATGTGACAGCTCAAAAAATCGCAGAAAAAGAATCGCGAAAAGTTAAACTCATTCAATTTCTCGCGATTTTTTTCTTGCGACTTTTTACCTGTTGCGTTGCCAGTTCAAGGGTGGCTACACTTGCGATTTTCATCGCGCGCTGGTGACGCGACAAAATTGAAAAAATCGCATCACCGGCGCGAGCGAAAAATCGCTCGTGTAGCCGCGGCTTTAGTCTTTGCGCAATAGAAATGCTTATTTGAAAACTATATTTACGCAGGCTTGTTGACAGCAGGTTGCAGGTAGCACCGTCTAAATCAACTTTCGCACCTTTGCTTTGGTCCGGCTAAACAAGGTAACTAACTGATTAAAAAACAACTTAGAGAACGGTCTCCAGCCATTCAAAACAAATTTCCCTTCTTTAAGCAAAGAAGGTTACTGTTTTGCGAGCCCAATTTTGTTGTGGAACAAACAGAAAACTTGACAAGCCCATTGGACACAGCTCATCAGGAAATTATTTGTTGGCTATCCTCCATTCTGTCCATTAAGTCTGTCAACCTATTTTACTTCAAATTGTGACGTTCTGTTAATTTTGAAGAAAATCTGATTTCCGTTTGATTTTGAAAAAAGATGTCAATTTCTTGAAACATATCTTGAAAGCTCAGAGAGCAAACATCAAACTCGATTTACCAATTCTTTACTCTTTCTGTTCCATGGCTCCTCCAGCGATTCCGATTCATCTTTGTAGAGCTTGACAATCGAGACGTGAGCTTGTATCAGCTGCTTCTGTACATTACAAAACTCAAGCAGCATCTTGGTGTCTTCCTTTTCTTCCTCGTGGTCATCTGATGATCGATCTGACAAATAGCAACAAACAGATCAAATGGTAGCCTCCTTCGCAGCCGCGTTGTTTGTGTCGGTGCTATTCTACCTCCCCACCAACGTCTGCTGAACCGAGCCGGACATTCTATTCCAAGAACCGACCAATTACATCGTGGCTTTAAATTTCGCTGACTAAGTTCCCGTAGCCTCCTTCGCAGCCGTTGTTTGTGTTGGTTCTATTCTCCCTCCTAATTGGATACTCAGACATAATGGGAATGGAATGTCTGGCTAGGTTTAGCAGACATTACCAACGGATGCGAAGGAGGCTAATCAGACAGTAACAAGGATACTTCACAAATTAATGTGATCAAGTAAGCTGAAGCCACTCAAAAGGCACTAAGGCCACAAAGTAGCGGGCATTACCCCTTAAATCTACCAAAGCAAAGATTGAGACCAAGCATTAGCAGCCATGGACAGCTGTTTCAGGCTTGTTAGGCCTCATCAGCATGACATAGCTAATGCTCAGGCTCAAGTACCCACATATCAATAAAACAAGCAATGAAAACGTAAAGCTTGTGGGATGTGGCTGGAGTGACAAGGATACTTCACAAATTAACTTGATCAAGTAAGCTGAAGCCACTCAAAAGGCACTAAGGCCACAAGGTAGCGGGCATTACCCCTTAAATCTACCAAAGCAAAGATTGAGACCAAGCATTAGCAGCCATGGACAGCTGTTTCGGCCTTGTTAGGCCTCATCAGCATGGCATAGCTAATGCTCAGGCTCAAGTACCCACATATCAATAAAACAAGCAATGAAAACGTAAAGCTCGTGGGATGTGGCTGGAGTGACAAGGATACTTCACAAATTAATGTGATCAAGTAAGCTGAAGCCACTCAAAAGGCACTAAGGCCACAAGGTAGCGGGCATTACCCCTTAAATCTACCTTCAGGGAGAATTAATTCACAAATTAATGTGATCAAGTAAGCCTTTTGAGTGGCCTCTTCCTAATTTGACAGCCTTTCAGCTTTCATATTCTTGAACTTGAGCAAATCATCCTTATAAGTTTATGCACATATTTGCAAATTCAAATGCATACAAGCATTCTTTTTTCCCAACGGTAATTCCCCTCTGGAACAGCCTGCTTAGTGATGCTATCTGTGCAGAATCAGTTAGGTCTTTCCAAGCTAAGTTAATGCATTAATTAATGAAGTAACTAATGAGTGCCCCTGTAATGTGAATATGCAGTGCGAACTTTGCAACTCATTAGCATTAACGCACTTACAACCCGATGACAATAGTGTGGGATACCACAGTCATCCCACACAAAAAAACTCTTTCCTCTTGTTCAATGGCACAACAACCTTCTGAAATTGAGTAATGGAAATGCCTCTGCATAATTCAATTCTCTTTGAAGCATTTTTTTCTTACTTTGTTTCTGTATTGTTTCGGTAACTGTCGCCACGGCTCTGAGGAGAATTGACGAGGGAATTCCCACAGTGGACAACACGCACTGAAGACCCTAGTTAAGGAAACAAAATTATAATTACGACTCACTGTGATAAAATATCTCGAAAATATGGCATTTAAAGGGAGGGATGCGTTGTATGAGGGTGCAAAGGAATTTTGGCCTCCATAAAATTGTTTTCCGAATTATTTCTAGGTGGCTTCTTTTGGTTTCATTTTGAGTTTTTCAAAGGGATTTTGCAATGATTTCGTTGAACTTTCCAAAGGATATGTCCGTTTCTATAAGGAGTTCAAATTAAAAACGATTGCTAAAGAAGTCTACTTTTGAGTTTTCCAGTAGAATGGATATCTCAATTAAGGGCTGTTTAAGAGTTTCAAGAAATCTTATCAGTGTTTCCAAACGGGTTTCCTCTAATTAGAGCATTTGAAATTAAAGAGTTTGCCAGTGAATTTCCACATAATTATGTATTTCACCTTAAGACCAGTTTCCGACTGAGTTTTCATTTAGAAAACAAAACCAAGCAAAGCAATAGTTCACCCAATGAATCTCATCTCTTCATTACTTGCACCAAAAGTTTCACATGCTGCATGTTGCCTTCAGTGCTACACATTATAATAAATAAGTCAAACCATGTCAGGTACGTTTACCTGTTGGTGTAGCTGAGGAGTCTGTATATCACTGAGAATGCCTAACAAAACCTTCTCTGTCTCCAGTTTATTGCTATCCTCTGCTTCTGTCTCTAAATTAAATCAAAATAATTATAAAGGCAGAAAAAGGAATTATCAGCAAGACTCTTGCTAGCTTGATTCCTTGTGGGGGAGGAATGCGTGACAAGCCCAAAGAGCGTCTGCGTAGGAGGCTATGCAGTATTTGCAACAAGGTGCAAGAAACAATAACGGTAAATTTAGATGGAGTTGTACTGATAGCTACAATCGAGAACAAAAATGTTGAGAGACATTTGAGCAAAACAAACGCTTACTATCAAAGAAACATTCTTCCGTAACTGAAAAAAAATAAGAAAAGAAAAGAAACATCTTTCTCTGTGATAGCCAAACCACCTCCTCCTCCTTTCAAACTTGAAACACGGTTCGTGGACACTGTAACGTGGTTACAACATTGAAGGGGGGGGGGGGGGGGTACGGAATATATATGAGAAGTGAAGATTGGAAAACTCGACGTGCATTTAAGGAAAAGGTTTCTTTTTGCAATTGGGAAGTGTCTCAACTAGTTTTATTCGTGGTTGCAGAAGTATATCACAGTAACTGTATAACTATCTAAAGGAAATGATTGCGTTTCTAGCAGAGGTAGGTCCTGTTCAGTTCGGATAGAGGGAGTTTATTATACTAAGAATCTTTACTCTCTCGTAAAGAACAGTATATAGGCCATCTATCAACATTTTTCCCAAACAAAATGTTAATTGTCCACTTGCATGTTTGCTTGTCTACTTAATGAATGAAAATTAAAAAAAAAAAAAAAAAAAACCGAAAGTGAAAAACTTCCTTATGGGTATCATACCCTGGCTTAACTTTGTTTTGTCCAAAATGGCTGAGAGATTCTTCAACAGATGTAAATCCCTGACTCGTTTACTGTGCTTGTCACTAAAACAACAAAGAATGCAACACGACTTTTTTTAGCAAACTGCAGTTGTCTTACATTTAAAGCTCTAAGGTATGAGTGAGAACCCTCTAAAATTGCCAGAAGTTTGGGTGTATTTTCAACGAAAAAATAAAAATAAAAATAAGAATCCTATGTGACACCTCCTGTGTTACTGAACCACCCTTTGACATAAATGATATAATTATTAACTTTTTTGTATAGTATCAAATTATGAAAAGAAAGATTCAATAGGTTATTCTGTGGGTCCAGAATTATCATGACCTCCCACATTCATTGCAAATTTCAAGGGGGAGGAGTTGGGGGAGCAGTGGGGGAAGGGGTGAATTCTAAGTTTGTGAAGGCTCCACCCCTGTGGAAGTTCCACTTCAGCTTCAGGTGTGGAGTGGGGGTGAATAGCATAAACAGGGTGTGGATATCTTCTAAAACTACATAGTCACATGCTTTAAAGATGAGTATTTTATTAAAAGTGAGAAGAGACTGACCTGAGGGCACAGTGGAATGGTACTGAGAATGTCTTGAGTGTTCCATCACCTTGGATCAGAGTACAGTTCAGTGTGTGCTGTGGGGGGGCCTGCCCCTGCCTGATCACATTACCCAGTCCCATAATTCCATGCCCAGCATACAACAGCCTAAAGTCAAAGGTGTATATGTTGTAGGTTAAAATCATTAGACCTGAATTTCATTTTGACAAACAACATATACATGTAATGAAATTGAACTGTCTCTGGTATTTGTGATTATGAAAATATTAACACAAGATAGTCTCACACTATTGAACTATGTAGTACCAGTGTAACTGAATGAAAACACATGGAAATTGTTTTCAACACTTATCTTAAAAAAGGAATTTAAACTAGTTTATAATCTTCAAGGCAACAATAAAACAGCATGTGGGAGCTCCAAATCGCAATTCTGAACTCTTCTTACCCTGCCACATGCAATCTATTCTTAATGTGGAAACATAGCATTAGAAGTACTCCCATTTGATGAAATATTCCAGAACATCCAAAGAAGGAATTAAATAAAGGAAACTTGTCATGAAAGACAATTCAGAATTTTCAGTCTACATGTCTAAGACTACATACAAACTTTTCAGAAAAGAAGAACCAGAAAATTATGTTCCATTCACAGACCCCAAACCACCCACTCCTGTTCACTAGGCCAGTTTCTGCAACATACTTACCATATTATTTCCATGTACAGTAGGTAGGCAACATATGAATGGAATGGTGTTTCTTCTCATCCAAAAGTATAGTTAACCAAAAGATGCTTTTTTCATATTTTAGTTATGTTTTTTGATGTTTGATCAATTGAAAAGCAACCAGGAAAAGTGTTTTTCTTGTCAAACCATGTTTATAAGCCAACACTAACCTGCAATCTTTTCCAACATTAAAGGCAGCTACGCGAGGACCTTGTTCTGTTCTCCAGATCTAAAATCATGCAAATGACTAGATATTACTAACAATATTGTTACTATTCAAAAACTGTGAACATTCTTTGATCTTGGGCATGAAAAATCTATAAAACAACTTCCCATTAATTTTTCAAATTACAATAACCACATCCCTGAAAACTTCACAATCGAAAGAACATTCATCACAAAAACTTATCTTGGATGATCATTCACAAATCTAGATGCCCCATTATGCAGTAACTGCACTTCCAAAGATATGCATGCAACTGAGGAAGCTTACCTCTAAAATACCTCTCTTTGATGCATATATAACAAGAAACAGAGCTGTTCTCAGTAAAGACTTGGGGTGGTCTAACTCATGATGATTCTCCTCTCCCACCATGACCCAACCACACTCAGCATCACGGTAACCTGTAGTCAAGTAAGGCAATAAATTATTTCCATCTCTACCTTAGTTCCAGATGTTTTTAGTTTTTCTTTCCCACTCATCGGCACAAAATACAGATTTAAGCTCCTAAAAATGGTGAAAACCTTCTCCAGAAGTTGAACATTGTTAACTCTTGGAAACGGTTACCGTAGTTTTTATTATGATGATGTACACGTTGAAAAAAATAGCTTACAGCTACCATAGTGTACTAACCAAACTAAATAATAGATGGTGATGATGAAGATGATGATGATGACGATGATGACGATGATTAATGAATATCCCCTTTAACTTAAAAAAATTGTATCCATTTAGGCATACCACTTAGTTTTTTAGCCTCTTTAAATCTTAGGGTTTGCATTTATTTACCAAAATGCCATACAGTAAGAGTTAAATATTTAACATATTGCATTTAATTAAATCATCACATATACTTTTCTGAGCCCTGCCTTGCCCTAGTAGCAACTGTTAAATGCCAGACAAGCAAATTAATTAATTAATCATTAATATTAATTTTTACCTTTCCATAATCTAACTACAATTGCCTTCTTTGCATCCAGTAACATAACTCTACCAAAATCATCTGTTGTCACTGCTAAACGACCATTAGGCGCTAATGTGATACTGTTACCATGGCGACGAGAGTCAGGCAGCCCAAATCTAGGAAACAAATGAAAGAATCAATTAAATCACAGTCAAGGAACTGATCTAAAACCTCTCTTTGACAGCATGATGGATGGGAGTCGGCATTATTTTCCTACCTAGCATGAAGAGAGGTTCCTTTTTCCACCTTGGGTTTGACTGGTTTCGCTGGTTCTGTTGCCTGACTTGCTGGTTTGGTACCCCATCCAAGCCACCCACTGAAATTTAAACATAAAACTTGAATGGATTTGATTGAGGCCTGTAGCTACTTTCTTAAAAATAAAAAATTACGATCCAAGCTTTCGCCGATCAATGGCATCATCAGGGATAATAAAAAATATTCAGCAGAGACCTTATATACGAAATGATAAAATAAAATGTATGAAAAATGTAAAAATGGGTAAGAAATGCATGTAAATGAATGCAATAAAATAAAACGATCTAATGAGAGAGTGTTAAAAAAGATAATCATTAAAACAAGTTTTAAAACATTTTTACATTTTTCACACATTTTAGGTCTCTGCCAAATATTTTTTATTATCCCCGATGATACTAAACGACAGCATTCAAAGGCTATAAAAATAAAACACTTTAGAAGGCTTTTTTACAAACTGTATTTGTGTCAGCCATTATTGTGACATAAGAAAGGGTTCTCAAGTCAAATAATCTTACTTGGCTCTGAGTTATAGCAATTTAAAGGGGAAATATCATGGAGACTTGGGAATCCAAGAACTGTTCTTGCATTAATTGAAACCTAAAACTTGTGTCTTGTTATAAATTATTATTTAAGTGTATTGAAGTTGATGCTAAATGTCTCTGCCTGTAGATAGACTGAGTTGGAATGGGTTGTACCAGTAACTTGAAAAAAGTTAGGAAAACGTAATTGTTTTCAAGTTCTCACACTTTCGTTTTCAAAGTGCTTTAGTTTACAACAGATCATGAGTTCTTCCTCTTTTAGGAATTCAGTTGATTTGATTCACTTGATGCTATGGTGGTATTTTGTAACAAAGTGAGGGCATTAAAGCAGATTTTTGACCAGTTTAGGTAAAAATTCCTGTGATACGTCTTCTCCTTTAATGGCAACCATTGGTCTGACATTTTCAAGAAAGATATCATGTCTTTCAACAACTAATTTGTCATTGACATACTGACTTAAGAACTTATTAATAAGAACTTTTAATCAATGTAAGCTAAATTAAAGGAGTAATTCTGATAACAGGATCTACCAAAGTGTCAGAGGAGTAGAAGACTTCCAGTTGTCACTAACAAACAGAAATGAAATCATGTTTATTGTTTATAAAGTTACTATGCAGTGCAACAATATTAACCTTGCTGCTGTGAGCCTTGAAAGTACTGCTGTCGTCAATTTACTTGCTACTGCTAACGCAACATCAGAAATAAGAGCAGGGGAACTCCCCTGTGAAGTAAAAATGAAAGGGAAGAAACATCAGCAAAGAGAAATCAAAACCACTGGTTGCTGTACCAGGTCACACAAATGCTGCACACAGACCAGTATTACAGCTGCCCAAATCTGAAAATTTGTACCATTAGTTACGCAAAGAAAACAGAAATGACTGCAAACAATGAACCAGGGCTGTCACTAATTTTTTATGTAGGTGGATATGTGCAAAAAGTAGCCGGGGAATCCAGCTGTTGTCATATAGTCAATATGCCGATTTTCTATGAGAGTAGCTGGGGATCTAGTCCAGAATTATCAGAATTGGACGGGAAAATCCAGAGCCCTTAATGACAGCCATGGTAAACAATAATTATTGTTAGTAATAATTAACGCCTTGTAACTAAGTTTGTCATTAATCCTTGTGGTTTGATATCTCTCATGTGATTGGTTTAATGGCACAATTCAATTAGCATGTCAAGGTCAAATCAACGTGTTCATTCTTTTCAGATTTAATAAAATAAAATGTGTTCTAAATATAGAGTTAGGGGTGTCAGTGAAAAGAAAAGATAACAAAAACTAAACCAAAAGAGCAAATAAAGTTATTTTTGCTGGGACCAAGCAACATCATGATCATCTAATTACAAAAAAAAAAGATACTAAAAAGAATGTACAAAACAATATTCCTACCTCAACAGCAGTGTATACTGCAACAAAAGGATCCATTCCTGAGGTTAAATAATGCGACATGGCTGGCATGTTACCACTGATGCTTGCATTGTAGCCACCAAGGAAAGACGCTGTCTGCAGTCTGTCAAACATGTTTGGAGGAACAACACCTAGAACAAGGTAGATTGTTTAAATTAACATACATTCAATTTTTAGCAAGATTGTTCTGTGTGCCTAATAAATATCCTTTCGATGCAACTTACCACAGTTAGCAATGTCAGTGATGTAGTTTTGACCATCAAATCGCCATTTCTTGTAAGCAAGTGGTGGAGGTCCGATGAGTTCAGATAACCCACTAGCTTGTGCTGAAAACAGATAAACAGAAAAAATGTCAGTCAGTCTCTCAGTCAATTAGTCAGTCAGTCAGTCAGACAATTAGTCAATCATGCAGTCAACCAGTCAATTAGATAGATAGATAGATAGATAGATAGATAGATAGATAGATAGACAGATCTTTTATAACTGATTTGCAACTAAAAGTTGAATTATACAATTATTTACAAATCAACTGGTCAGTCAATCATCAGTCAGTCAGCTAATCAGTCAGTCAGTCAGTCAGTCAGTCCGTTGGTCCATCAGTCCATCCGTCCATCAGTCAGTCAGTCAGTCAGTCAATCAATCACTTATCCAATCAATCAATCAATCAGTCAATCAGTATGTTATTCAGTCCATAGTAAGAGCAGTTTTCAATTGAGTGTCGTAAAACCAAAACCAAAGCAATTACTCCAGCCAATCACAACAGAATTAAGCAATGCAATGAGCCAATCAGAATACGAAGCAATTACATGTAGCCGGTGCAAAGCACGGGAAAATACACGCGTGCAAATCACGATTGGTTTTAGTTTTGCTTCTCATTGGTTGAGAAAGTGGCGCGAGTTTTCCTGGCCAATCAAAGAGCGAAACAATGCAAAACCAAAGCAAAACCATAATTACTTTCGACATGTCAATTGAAAACCACTCTAATCTTCAAAGGTTTGTTTAATAAAGCATTTCTTTGCTAGGTTCCCCAGATAAGATAACCTACATTGAAGCATAAACAGAGAGAGGGGAGGGAGAAATAACAAATTCACCCATTTTCCTCCCACTTTGTGCTGCCTTATCCCTCCTCCACATCACTGCTGCACACCAGGGTATGGTAAATACTGTATGAAAGTCTCCTATCCTGATTATTACTTTCCTGTTTATTTTTCCTAACCTTCATGCAATAAACAAACGAGCTGCATTAAAAAAACAGATTTACCCTTGGCCAGTTGGTTTCTACAGGCTCTCAGTGACTGGTATAAACTGAAGCCATCAATAATAACCATGGCTTTTGGGTACAAGATGGCTAGCTCCTCAACCTAAGTAACATAATCAAGTAAAAATAATTTCAATTGAAACAGATACATCTAATATCTCAATCCTAGAACTATTGATTGAAGGAGACCACTGTTACGGATCAACTTATCATTTCAACTTATCTGTTCAACATTCATTTTTTTGGAATGTTGTGGTATGACAAAAAAATCAATTGGCCCTGGCCAGTACTTGTAAATAAATAGATCCAATGTCTTCATTGTTAGATCACTCCAAGAACGATGTAAACAATCTTTTTAGCAATATTTTTTGTTAGTATATACCACACAAGTGAATAGTTCTTTTTGAGCGCTCTGATTGGTTAACTCAGAGGTGATTAGCAAGTAACATTCACCTCTGAGCAGCCGGCGTACGAGATTTTACAATTTCTGACCGCTTGTCGGTATATTGTCACACATAAAGTAATGTTTTGGTCCGCTAATTATTCAGCTTGTGTGGTATTACTAAGATAATTATTCACCTCAGTGTAAGTGAAAGTGGTGGATATCTACCTCGCCACTTTGTGGCTCAGTAAATATCCACCACTGTTCACCTCCACTTTGGTGAATAATTGTAAAGTATAAGTGCTGATCATGCAATGGGAAAAGCCAACCTGCTCTGCGCTGCCATAGTTCTTATGAGGCTGCCATGTTCTACATTTAAGTCTGAGAATTGGATCATCATGCAGAAACTGAGATAGGAGCAGGGATCCATTCTACAGCAAATGAGACAATATTATAAGTTGTTAAAAACAAAACAAATATTACTGAAAACAAGGTTTATCATTCAGTAGTCAAGATTAAGAATACCAGTACCTGCAAAAAAATCCTTATGTATCCTGATGTAAATCCAGCGACAATGCAGGTCCAGTCTGGTGATCCTTGGGAACTTCTGCAGATGTTCATTAACCAAAATGTAGGTCAATGGAATTTAATAATATTATCATCATCATCATTAGTCTACAATGACAAGTGGCACATACTGTAGGGCCTCCTAAGGTAAAGGTAAAGAAACTTTATTTATACACAGTTACAATTTAAAGGTACAAGCTTGTGGGGCCGTGTGGGAGGTTTCTATGACCAACAGAGGCTCTTGGGGACAGGTGGTCAGCCCATCGTCCAGCCTCCGCCCAACCCTAAGATGTGTGTGAGGGCAGGCCACAACACCGGGAACTATGTTCCCTACTATTTTCGATCAGTCTGTGGGATCTTTTATCTCCCCTTCCAGTTTTACGTGTGAGGTGAAGAAGAAGAAAACAGCTTAAGGTCACTGCCCAATGACGTGATCATCTGAACTGAAGCAGATGTTGAGCATACAGCCAGCATGATCTCACCAGTTATTTTAAGACCTTGGTTATTGGTCTGGTCTGGGGTCTGAACAAGCGACCTCCTGCTCAGATGTCTGAGCCAACCAGGTGACTTTAAATAGCATTTAATAATAGTGTAACAAAATATATCACTTCCTTTTATTAATAACCAGCCACTTAATTTATGACTTAAAAAATTGAATTAAAGAGCTAGCTCATACATTCCAAATGCAACAGGTTTTTATCAGTTAAATGATTTGCTTATGTACAAATGTACTACTTAATATGTACTTTATGCCATTACAATTTACCTGTGTTGGGATGCCAGAGGTATGCACAAAATGTCTGTAATACACTCGCTGTAATAAGGACAAATACCATTAAAGAAAATGTTTTGATCACAAGTTTTCAAGACTACATATAAACTGTGAAAGATTGTTACCCCTCCTCCACTGCCAGACTGCCACTCCACACAATTTCATAGTTTATGCTGGGTTCATTTCCTGATGGCTTGGTCCATTTGCCTGAAATTTATTTTTCAATGAATGATGAAATGCCAAGAAAATGAAAATCACTGTTAGCAAAACTACTACTGCCATTTTTTAAGAACAAAATATTGGAAAAGGGTGTCCTCTTACACAGTATTTTTTGCCAGAAAGGAATATGGTCCAGAGGGCAAAAATGTTCAACATTCTGATACAATGTCATTGCTTCCACCATATTTTTGTACTGAGTAAATGGTCCTATGCAAAGTTCTTGATCTGCTGCTGTGGCATAACTTGAGTGAAAGATGTGATTTATTAAACATGAACAACATCACACACAAACTCAGAAAAAATAATCTCAAGTTCTCCCGCCAGGAGTCAAATCTATGACCTTGGATTACTAGTTCGGATGCTCTACTACTGAGCTACAAGAGACTCGTGGGAGCTTAGACCATTAAACTAGGTTCATGTGACAAACTTCCTACATACTGGTAGGATTTGAATGCCGATAGATGGAATAAAAAAGAGAAGAAAGTGAGAAATGATGGTCAGTTTGTAGCATGGTCCTTGAAACATTTAACTGCAAGTTACATGCAACCTTTGTATTGTCCAGCTTACTTGCAAGAAAAACAGCTTTGTCATTTTTTGCTATGGCTAAGGTGTCATTGGATGGTGACAGGGAGATGCAGCACTCTTGGAGCCATGATCCTGTGGTTTCTTCTTGTTCAGTTTCAACTGCTTCCTACAAACATACATTACGATAAACACTACTCTGTTTAATTCCCAGCCTTTAAGATCTAAGGCAATTACTTATTTTTCTAAGACAGTTTGCAATTTGTTCGCACATAGCTTACCAAACATTAGTAGATAACATTTTAAAAAAGTGCAAAAACTAAAACCAAACTTTGACGTAAAACTTACCGTCCAGCCCCACTCTTCATTGCCAATTTCCCATCCTTCTAAAAATGAAGAAAATTTTTTGAACTTTGTAAATATATCAACCACTCTCTAGTTGTAAAGTGTCTCTACCTTAATTTCAGTTCGTGTATGAAATTTTGTGCTGCAGTCAACAGAAAAGCCATTGTACAGGGTTGCCACAAATAGAGTGTTTTCACATGATGTCACACCAGCCATGTTGGTGTTTCAAAACAAAGAAACGGTGGCCATATTAGTGTTCCAAACTAAACCTCTGGGAATTAAACCCTCTTTTGTTTCAATATGGCCAGGAGTCACGTGAATGAAAAAAATTCCCTGACATTTCCCTTTCCACAGCAAAAATTATATATATAAATTATATAAAATTATATATAATTATATTAATAAATTATAATTATTCACATTATGTTCCCGCAGAAAAGTTTGCTTTTCCCTGTTTACAAGACGGCTGTCGGAATTTTTCTTGACTTTGATCTCAGTTACTTGGAGCCTGTACTAAGCTTTAAGCCTGGGCTTAAAACAATCAAACATTTTTGTCCAACACTGTAAACAATTTTTGACCAAATATTCAATCAAGTGAGGCCATAGAACAATTTTTGGTTATTGTCGCTGAAATTTTGATGTTACTGGTATGTGTTTTCAACTGGTTGCTTTTAACCAGTTGTGATCACTGGTAGGAGTGGCTAAACGATCTTTGTTTGTTAAGCAACTTGTTTGTTGAAAATGTACAGTGTATGACCTGTATCAAACATGGAAAACCATTTCAATGCAAAGTTGAGAGAGGCAGCTAAACGATGAAACATGTTCTTCCAACACAATGTTGGACAAAAATGTTTGATCGTTTAATTGGGGCTTTATAATAATTATTATGTGTTTTTATAATTATTATATGTTTTGCATTGAGCTTATTTCCTCTGTAGCTTCGAAAATTAAGATAAAGCATTAATGCTAATTGACAAAACGACTTGAATTTTACGCACCTGTATAACCATAAAATGAATTAAAAACATGTTGTATTAATAGAGGGTAAACGAAAAATTAAACAGCCATTTCACAAATACGACAAAATAGAAGACTAATTCGCTCCAAATTCGACATTACTACTTGTCCATGAATGAACATGGCAAAAACGGGAGTGAACCTACCCAGATTTTCCTTGACAACTTGTTCTCCAAATGCAGGAGCATCGCGTAGTATTGATATTACCCTGTTCACGTCTTGGATACAAGCAAATACCGGCAATGAACAAGACATTTTAGGTCAAATTTATGTTCCTCTCAGAGCTACCACGTCGGCCATTTTGTTTTGTTTTCATCAGCTGACCGAATGAACAGATCACGGGCTCTATACCCCAGTTCCCTCTCATTACTCGGGCTGCCCGCGCGTCTCGCGCGGCGCCCGGGTCTAAGATTACCGACGGTTCTTCTTTTTCGTCGAGTATCATCCACAAAGTGCACTTCCGGCGTTTCTGCGCAAGCGCTAACTATTTTTAACAGAGTAATGCCTGTTGTCACGTATCGGAAAATGTCGATTCACCTTGTGTCTTTTGAAGTCTGAACAAACAATATGTTAAGAGAAGTGTCTATGCGAATGATTGCAAGTTCAACGGCGAGAAGAAAGCTTTTAACACGAGTAAACTTAACTCCAGATGGACTGCCGTGTTTCCTCGTGTCTGCTTCAGTAGACTGCGAGTAGTCTCTAATTTTGGTGATGGATTGTGGGGCGGGCGAAAGACACGTGCGCGCGCGAAGTTGCGAGGAGACGCGACGCGAGGGGAGCGCCAAAAATTAGAGACTACAGACAAAGGGAGTTTGACCTTTCACGGCCGAGTGATTCGGAAGTATAAATCTCATATCAACAGCAAGAATGATACTTGTTGTCACGTATCGGAAAACGTCGATTCACCTTGTGTCTTTGAAGTCTGAACAACTAATATGTTAAGAGAAGTGTCTATACGAATGTTTGCAAGTTCAACAGCGAGAAGAAAGCTTTTAACATGACCAAAATTTAACTCCAGATGGACTGCCGTGTTCCCCGTATCCGCTCCATTGAGATGTACATTTTGTTGAATAACTCAAGTACGGGATATCACACACCCCTGAGACTTTGACGGGTAGTTAATTTACAATTTTCCCACAATATCTCAATTTCTGGACTTTAATTTTTGAATGATAAGCGATTAGTTTTTACAAATGTACTAGCGGCTTGAAACTGTCCAGAAACGTTCCTTTCTTGTGTTTCAAATGACCCTGGATTGACGTGTTTGTAAACAGTTTCACTCTGCTAATTAATTTTCTACTCACATTTCACCGAGACTCCATTCACATTTATGCGAAAAAATCCTACATCGTTCGATAAGCGTTTCCTTTCTCAAACAATTATCCATCGAAGCGAAAACAAGTGTGCTGAGTTTTTTTTTGGAATCAATACACTATTTTTATCACCTTGCATAATGATAAACCTCTGTGGCCTAAAGGTCATTGTTCCTGCCTGTGACGCAGCTAAACCGGGTTCGATGTCTTTTAGTGGTATATATCACGGGCTTTATTTTTTCTGTTTCTCTTTTTCTTGTTCTTTTAGAAATATTTTTTACAAGTGTTATAATTATTGTTCTCAATGGTTGAGCTGTATTTTAGAGGAATATATGTTGATAGGGGTCTAAAGAAATAGACTCCAACACAAGCTAAACACAATGCGTCCGATGTAAGAAAGACAGACTTCCAGTTAGGGATACAATACTGTTTTTTGCAAGCCCGAGTTTACGCTAATTGTAGCCTCTTGTTCCTCATTGAGTGGAACATCTTTTCCGTTCTTTTTTTGTTTTTGTTTTTTGTTTGTTTTTCGTCATCCATAATTAGGCTTAGGTACAAAATTCCGGAATGTTTTTGGGAATTTTAGACATAAAAAAGAATTTTAGAAACTAACGGGAATTTTAGAAAAAAATTGACAATTTCGAGAATTTTAGAGCAATTTGAATTTTCACCCGACATGTTGGAAACTTTTCACAGGCAAAAACGTTTACAAAACGGTTTTTTGTTTGTATTCCAACCTACCAGGAGACGGGTCAGTCGGTCATACATATATAAGCAAATGTAAAATGATGTTTTTGCAACTTCTTAACACTGACAATAAATGATGTTTTACATTGTTCAGGATTGTTTCGTGTTATATCGCTATAAGAAACAAAATTTATAAGAGTTTTAGAGAGTTTTTGGAGAATTTGAGACATTTTTAAAATCGGAAAATAATTTTAGACAATTTTTCGGGAATTATGTAGCTAAGCCTATCCATAAAGCTCACTTACGGCGTTTCTGTGCAAGCGCTTACAAAAAATAACACAACAAGAATGCTGCCATGTTCGGTTACATCACGTACATGAAATGTGAAGTCTGAACAACAAACCGTTAAGAGAAGTGTCTAGGCGAATGTTTGCAAGTTAAACAGCAAGGTCAAAGGTCAGTTCACATGGCGAAACTAAACTGCAGATGTCTTCAATCCGGCTGCTGTGTTTGCGTGTCCCTGGCCGCTCCATTCTAAACTGGTACATTTTTCTGAATAATGAAATCAAATACGGGTTATCACACACCCCTGAGACTTTGAAAGGTAGTTTATTTACTATTTTTCTACAATATCTCAATTTCTGGACATTAATTTCTGAACGATAAGTGATTTTAGTTTTTACTTGCGTGACGTGAAACTGTCCGCGGAAACCTTACTGTCTGTCTCTACGTATTTGTAAACAGTTTCACTCTGCTGATTATTTTTCTCCTAACATTTCATCGGACTCGGACCCCATTAACGTTTATGCAAAAAAGTCCTCCGTTATTTAATGCAAGCTAGCGGACCTACGAGGAAACAGAAACTCCTAGGATCATTTTCCAGTTAGTCGGTTTTCTATGCCGGAGGAATTCAGATCTCGTTATGCCAACTCTGTCATAATATTACGACCGTACAGGTGAATCAGTGAACTAGCAAATTGTTATTTCCGATTGCCTCTTGGGAGGTCGAGTGAAGGCCAATATGGCCTCTAGTTTTAAACAAAATACAATCGAACCGTATTACTGCCCTTAATTACTGTAATTTTGACCCCTATTAAGCGGCCCTTTATTAAGTCCCAACGAGTCAGTGCTCCTATTATCTTGACCTGTACAAACGGCCAGTTTGTAAAAGAAAACCACCCAATGCAAATTTACAAAGCCTCCTTTTACAATTAACATCAGAAAAGTTTGCACTTCAGTCCCTGATATATATTTTTGGAATGATCTGCCTCTTTCCATTCGCTAAAAACCTTCGAAAAAAACTATTCAAACGTGCTTTTCAAAGTAATTTTTTCTCAATATTAATTATAATTGTTTTCCTCAGCTACTATACGTGTATACAAGCTATTTTACTTCCGTTGACTAGTTCTTTCTTCTCATTGGTCATTTATTTAACAAGTGCCAGACAGATGTGTGCTCAGGCGTAAAGTTGTAATGAGGGAGTTCTGCAGAATTCAAGGGGTTGCAGGCAAGCGTTTTCTTCTTCCCCCCACCCCCTATATTCTACGTACACTTTCTTTCAAGCTACTATAGTCAGTGCATGAAGGGAAAAAATTGATTTGTATCCATGTGTAGTTTCTCTACTCGTGAACTCGAGCGTCGACTTGGCGCCTTTTCCGAAGGTCAGTCCTGTCGTCCATTCTGTTTAACAATATGGGCTGCCTTCACGTCGCCAGTCTTAACCTTATTTGTCTTGCACCTCAGCAACCTCCTTAAGGCCTGGCGATAGCTTGCTTGCTGATAAAAATAAATCCAAGGGCGCACGGACGAGTTAGCAAGCTCCAGTGTGGCAAAGCAGAAATACAAATTGCTATTGTCCCCGAGGCGGAGGCGAGTGCTGATCACAGCTGCGCGCACTTTTCTGATGGTCAATATGCCGCTGATGATGATCATTGGGTAACACACCGCAACTCCGAGGGTTTGGAAAACGTTTGACAGACGCAGTACAGAATAGTTTCCTTCCCCCTCGTGATGTGCGAGATGGGTAATTTGCAAGACCTGAAGAACCAAAGCCACGAGCCACGTTTTGCCGATGAGGAATTTGACTGTTGTGAAGGCCATCCAGACCTTGTGTTTCAGAGGGTAGCAGATGGCAAAGCAGCGATCCATGCTAAGCACTGTCAGGTTCAAAAGTGAGGCAGTGGCAGAAAAAAGAGCTACCACAAGTGCAATGTTAAAACCGATTCTGAAAAGATTGTACCCAAGGAATCTTTGCACCATGGCAAAAATAACGACAGGTATAACTATCGCAGTCGTCATCAGATCTGCTACGGCCACATTCGATATCAAGGCCCCGCAGACAGTTTTTAGACTCGATGCTCGATAAATGACAAGGATAAGCAGGATATTACCCAGCGTGCCAATAACAGCGAGAGAGAAGTAAGAAATAGTTACTAATATCTCCCCTCCTAATCCAAGATCGAGTCGAATTTCGTTGTCGTCATTTTCGGCCATGGTACAGTTTAGTGAAGGCGCGACCGAACGACTTGGAGACAGTTTGAAGGGTGTAATTAATTTGTCTTTTCTGGATATTCAAGTTGTTTTTGTACTCATTTCTATCCTGTAGCTCACTTTAATTAATTTCCTCTTCGCATGTTGACTATTTGAATTTAGTCAACAATGGAGACCCCTGTTAGCGTGTATTCAAAATCGCTTCCGAGTGTCGAAGGTAATTCTCGTTCTCTTTGCTTTTGCCTTACTTTGTTCTGTGCTAGCTTCCCTTTCTGAGCCAACGACTGACCAAAACCAAACCTCGCTCGCCTTGTTCCGCTCTTGGCGCCGGTTGCATATGCATGAAATTTCTTGGAATGCATTGAGTGCGTCTGTTGTAACTGCGCAAAGTCATTACTTTAATTTTGGTGAACGACACACTGTTTGTTATAAACTGCTTTGAACGAGACTTAACGTAGTTAGTAGGGCTGAAATTAAACCTCGTTTTGGATTTTCTCGGATCTCCGCATATTTCCTGCATACTAATTATTAATTTCTCCCATACTCTAATAAATGCCTTGGGAAGTCATCAAGTTTCAAACTGCCTTCCGCGTCGCTGTCTTACAGTAGAAACAATAGACCTGCGCAGACTTGCCTGGTGTAAGTCAACACTGATTGGTTGATTCAAAACTCTATCTTCTTTTCAAAATAAAAGCGCCAACGTTCCATTCCACTTTGCTAGTGTTTTCGAATTCCACTCTTTTGAGAAACCTTGTTCAGTTGTTATTACGATGTTGATGAGTTTCATGCTCTTTAATCGAATGTTACTTTACCCACGAATGGCAAATATTGCAAGACACGATCTTTAATTTCTAAAGAATTATTTCCCCACTGTTACGATGGCTTATCGCCTTTCAGAGGTGATAGATATATGGGTTATTGGCCAAGCGTGAGGTCAAGATGGTGGGATATTGGCCAAGTTCTTTTTTTGCGAGTTTATGGACCGAGACGAAGTCGAGGTCCATAAACACGCAAAAAAAGAACGAGGCCAATATCCTGCCATCTTGACCGAGCAAGCTTGGTTAATAAAGGATTTATTATATGACTCAAAGGACGCTATTAAAAGACAGTAAAACGCGGAACGAACGGGCTATCCCGAGCGGTCAAGATGGCTCCATCTTGACCTCGCGGGTAGCCAATCACAGCAGGGGAATTGATTCATCTTGACCGCTGAAAGAGCCAGTCACATAATAAGAAGAGATACTGGTATGTGTGTGGAGCGGTGGTAATAATTACAACCCTCTTTAACTAGGTAATGGAAATTTCGAAGATAGGGAAGAAAGAGACCTCTCGCAAGAAAGTGACCTCTCACAAGAAAGTGAGGATCCTTCCCAAGAAGAAACAGAGCACTTAAACCCTTTGGTCGCACATTCTAGATTAAGCTGAGCAACGCCACGAGGCCCGGCTCAACGCTTTGATCAATGAGTAAGAAAGCGAAGATCTGGAAAAAGTGGCTCGCGTTGAAGCCCAGAACGATCTCCGGCGAAAATACAGCTATAAAGTACGCATTAACAATTATAAAACTGACCTTACAAGACAGTTTAAAACGCAATGCCTTCAACTTAGATTTGAACCCGAGAAAGCGCAGAAGGAGTGGCAATAGTAAAGGAGCGCCACCATAGGTCTTAAATAATACAAACTGTAAACACAAAAGGTCCCAAAATTGAACCCTGATGTGCGTCCAATGTGGCAGTGAGCCAATCAGAAGTCTCCATGTGTCCTTTCGCCCACAGATATACCTGCACAGCGTTCAATACAAATTACTCTTGCTAATGTGCACTTTCTTTCAAGCTACCATTGAAGGGAAAGAGGAAGGAATCAACTGTCAAAAAAAAAACATCATTTCCTATAGATTTTATCCAAGTACAATTTCTCTATTCGTGCACTCGAGCTTCGGCTTCGGGTCTTTTGCGAAGACCGGTCGGCCCTATCGCCCATTCTTTTTGACACTCTGGGCCGCCTTGGCATCGCCAGGTTTAACCTTATTTGTCTTGAACCCCAGCAACTTCCTTAAGGCCTGGCGATAGTTTGCTTGCCGATAAAAATAAATCCAAGGACTCACGGACGAGTTAGCCAAACCCAGGGCGGCGAACCAGAAATACAATTTGCCGTTGTCCTCGCGGCGAACTCGAGTGGCGATCACAGATGCAATTGGTATCCAAAACAAGGAAAACAGAGCGACGACCCAGGCAATGGTCTTGGCGACTTGCTTGTTCCTTTGGAGCAAATCGGCGGCCATGTTGTTTCTTCCTTGGTTGCTGTGTAGAGAGCCGATCTGGATGGAATTTGCGCGCACTTTTCTGATGGTCAACACGCCACTGATGATGATCAAGGCGTAACACCCCGCAACCCCCAGGGTTTGGAAAACGTTTGACAGACGCTGTACAAAGTAGTTGTCTTCCCCCTCTTGACGTTCGTGATGGATTATTTGCATGACCGGAAGAACCAGAGCCTCGACCCACGTCTTGCCGATGAGGAGTTTGACTGTTGTGAAGGTGATCCAGACCTTGTGTTTCAGAGGGTAGCAGATGGCAAAGCAGCGGTCCATGCTAAGCATGGTAAGGGTCAAAAGTGACGCAGTAGCAGAAAAAAGAGCTATCCCAAGTCCAATGTCAAAACCGATTTTGTAAAAATTGTGCCCAAGCATCCCTTGTACCAAAGTAAAAACAATGACCGGCATAACTATCGCAGTCACCATGAGATCTGCTACGGCCACATTCGATATCAAGGCCCCGCAGACGGTCTTCAGACTCGGTGTCCGATAAATGACGAGGATAAGCAGGATATTGCCCAGCGTGCCAACAATAGCGAGAGTGGAGTAAGAAATAGTAGCTAATATCTCCCCGCCTATTCCGATATCAAACAAAATTTCATCGTTGTTGTCGGCGTTTTCGGCCATGGTCCAGTCTCGAGAAGGCGCGTTCGTAACGGCTGGAAGGGTAGCAATTAATTTGCCGTTTCTGGTGATATTAGTTGTTTTTATACTCATTTCTATCCTGTATGTTCACTTTAATTAATTTCCTCTTTGCATGCTGACCACTTGAATTTAGTCAACAATGGAAACCGCCCTTAGTTCTGTATTGAAAATGCCTTTCAAAAGAGAAACACATGTTCTTGTCACATCGTAGTTTAAAAACCATGTTTTTACTATCGAGGGCCGTCAGTTTCTATGGAGTGCAGAAGGTAATTCGCGTTTGCTTTGGTGTTGCTTAGCTTCGCGCTGTAAATTGGTTAACGAAGCTTTCGTAGTTTTCTTAATCACAGAGAAAAAAACCCGAAAGCAATCGATACTTTCCCGATTCCAGCGCTGGGTGCCCTCTACGTGAATTTCGAATCCTAATTGGTTCATTGTGCTATTTGCGTTTGGCCAGAGTAATTACTTATTTTTTTGGTCAAAGATATTCTGTTGTAAATCGCCCCTGATACGACTCGGAAAAACGTTTCCTCTTCTAGTGGTTTTTATTATCAAAGATATACATAAAAGCCGTATTAAAAGTCTCCTTCCACAAAAATTGGTCTGTGAAAAGAAACAAGAACAGCAATTTCCCACCTGGCTTGGGACACATTTTCACAGTGAGATGCCTGTAACAATAGGAAAAAAAGTAATTCCGATATCAAACCTTACTTTTTCAACAAAAGGAAAGATTGTTATTTTTAATTCATGACATATTCATAGTTGTAAAGAAAATGTACAAAAGAAAAACAACTTGTGTCTTTACCATGTGCAACGCGAGTTAGATGCATCAAGACAAATAGACCCATAACGAATTCAAAATAATTTTCAAAATAATTTTTTTTG
Source organism: Pachyseris speciosa (assembly GCA_016490735.1). Taxonomy (NCBI): domain Eukaryota; kingdom Metazoa; phylum Cnidaria; class Anthozoa; order Scleractinia; family Pachyseridae; genus Pachyseris; species Pachyseris speciosa. The sequence continues at coordinate 37,190 of JAEMWC010001764.1, forward strand.
GCAGACTTCAATCTGACACCCAGCACCCAGTTAGTCAAAGCAGGATTACGCCAGCCCAAGGTTAGTGCAAGATTCTATTCCTGTTTAGTTAGCAGTAAATGAGGGTTTTTTTAAAGGATCCCTGTTCTTCAGTTTTGATATAGAAGTTTCTAAACCTTCAGATTGAAAAAAAAAATGTTTCAGCAAGCGAGACAAAACCCATTTTCAATTCTTTATTGGTTTTCGAACAACTGCCCCAGGCCTCTGACATAAGTTTTATACACGGCCAAAATTTCAAAAGACAGCGGAGAACCTAACAACTTTACAACACGAAATTCTACATTTTATTGAATTATTCGGCGCAGAAAGGTTACCAGTACCTGGAGGTCTGTATGACACGTTGCATAAAACAAGAAATTATTTACATCCTTTTTACAACACTTTTCCAATACACTAGCATTTTCTATTTCTAATGTCAAATTCCTCCCTGCTATGTTATGCATCCTGTGGGAGAAAATGAGGAGTCGGTACTGCTGTTTAGGAAGCTGTTACTTCACTCCTCTTGTTCAGCGGTATCTGCCTCCTCCACAGCAGTGTTCGCCCCTATGAGAACGACGGAGAAAAAAATTATTCATAACAGCAGGTATGGCGTTGTGTTGTAAGAGCACTCGCCTCCCCACAATGTGGCCCGGGTTCGAGTCCTGGACTTGGCGTCATTTATTTATTTATTTGCCATTTTCACAATATTTACAAATAATACACCTAAGTTAGTGGCGAGGAGACCTCAGGAAACCACAAGGCTTATAGGAGAGGCCACCTCGAAGGATAATATAAAAGTATAATTTGGTGCTGTGTGAGTGCGGCATGACAGATTCAGGATTGTTTAAATAAAAATTCTAACATTTTTTTCTTGAAGGTAAGAAAACTTGCTGAACAGGTAATTGAAGTAGGGAGAGAATTCCAAATCATAGGACCTTGAAAGAGAATTGTAAATTGCTTAATGTTTGTACGACAGAAGTGAGGGCGGTAACATCCAGCCGTTCTGGTGCCATAATTATGAATTTCACTACTTGTCTTAAACAAGTTGAGGAGCATTGGAGGCAACAATTGATTGTCATCAGGAGCCCATGGCGTCATATGTGGGTTGAGTTTGTTTTTGGTTCTCGTCCTTGCTCCAAGAAGTTTTTCTCTGGGTACTCTGGTTTTCCCCTCTCCTCAAAAAACCAACATTTCCAAATTCCAGTTCGATTCGGAATTATGAGGGCCACAAGTATGTCAGTTGAATTACTGTAAAGTGTCACCCTCGTTAAACAAAGTCGATTTATTTATTTATTTATTTTATGGGTATGCCTAAAGAGAAACGTGGGTATTAGTTGAAACAGCAGAGCTGCGGTGCTTTGCGATAACAAGAACGCGAGCTCTTGACGAGACACCTGTTCAGATAGCCTCTGCTTATCTGGTGTTAATAAAAGTTCTTCTTGGGTTCAAAAGAAATGAGAGTCGACCTACCTTGACTGGGTGTGACTGGAGCATCTCCAGGGATGGAACTGTAAGGGAATCAGAAAAATGGTTTTAAGATGTGTTTCTATTCAGGGTCACCAAGTAGCATGCCGAAAATAAACTCCCAACAGTTCATGGAATTTGATTAGGATTTCTCGATTTCCCAGATAAATTTTGCTGGGAGATGACAGCCAGCACTGTTGCATGCATTATTCGCAAACAAAAATCCCAACAAACGCATGCACACACACATGAAACAAGAATAGACCGATATCACATTTCTGATGTACAATAGATTTTGCCCGTCCAGACTCGTCATCAGGATGAGTTCTAGCTCCCACTGGAGTAATATCCTTTGTGTTTGCTCGTTTCGTGGACGAGGCTGGACGGGCAAATCTATTGTTCACAACAAGCGTGATATTAGTCTATAGCCCTTGAATAACCCTACCTTCTTCTTGATTCATCCTCGTCTCCAGTCTCCTCCTCCTGTTCTTCGCCGAAAGGCGCAAGAGTCAGCGGATTAAAACCGGACATTGGTTCACCAATTATTCCAACTCTGTGGAACACAGCAAACAAACGAGGTAAGTTTATTATTGTCTTCGGTCTTTATTATTGGAATGTCATAATTACCCAGCCGATTAATATTCAACTGCCAATTTTGAGGAAAATTCTTCTCGTTACGAGACGGCTTCTCCCGCCCTATGGACCAACGATTGATTGATTTCAGCAAAAGAGTTTCGCTCCTCCGTGAGGTGATGAGACTACATCGTCTTCTTGAAACTGGCACTAAAGTGTGATAAGGAGAAATGGAACAAGCAAAGCTTACTTTGTTTGCAAATGCAGATCAAGCTTTTCCTCCTCGTGAGGTATATCACTGAAAAAAACATCAATTAATTAATGATTAATCGAACTCATCAATAAACTTTCTTAGGAAACACCTCTTCAGTGCAATCGGAGTCAATGCAGCAACATGCAACCAATATTCAAACGCGCAACCGTTATCAAGCGCGAGAAAAGTATAACACGATGGTGCAACCACTGTCAAGCGCGGGAAAACATGAAGCCAGTGCGCAGTGCGCGGGAAAACATGAAACCAGTGCCAGGCGGGGGGAAACATGAAACGGATGCCAAGGGCGGGAAAACATGAAACCAGTGTCAAGCGCGGGAAAACATGAAACCTGTGCGAAGCGTTGCGAAGCGCGGGAAAACATGAAATGGATGTCAAGCGCGGGAAAACATGAAACCTGTGCCAAGTGCGAGAAAATTCCAAGTGCAAGACAACAAGAAACTGCTACAGCGTGGGAAAACCATGAAACTACAGTAAAGTCAGGTGCCAACCAGTTATGGAAAAATTTCGGAAAACATGGAACAGAAGGTTTGGGATTGTTCATGCAAAGAATTTTAAATTCTAATCTGCACTGAGTAGATGAAAAATCTGTTTGGCTGAAACAAAAAAAACATTAATAATAATAATAATAATAATAATAATAATAATAATAATAATAAGATTTGGCAAATATTTGACGAATTTTCTACTCAAATGTGGCTCCAACATGAAACAAGGTGACTTACCTTTCTGACAACGGAAGGGCTTTGGTTCGATCAAGGAACCAAGGACTCGCTTCTTGCGAGGTCGGAAGTAGAGACACGAGCACTGGAGAGCGCTGGCTGTGAACAAAAACCAAAGATAAATGCAATGCACAGAATTCGAATAGAAAACAGTTCCCATAAAAATGAGCACAATTTGGAGAAAAAGCGCGCATTATATACTAACTAGTACTCACTTGATAATAGATTTAATTGGCGGTCGTTTCCTGTAGAGAGAATCGATAAAAGTGTTATATTGAAGAGCAAAATTTTACCGTGGATACTTGTTAAGAAGGAAAAGGAGAAAAAAACGATTAAACTAAAGACTTACGGCTTGAGTCTACGATATTCTGCAGGCGTCAGGGGCTGCTTAGTATTGTCCTTGAGACGATCCATTGCATACACCTCTGAGAAATAATTCAAACACTATGAGAAACTGCCGGCTCTGACGATGGACTAGCGCTGGAAGCGTCAGCTTTTTTACTTCACTACAGTGGTTAATTTAGTTACCAACCCAGTTGATAAAACCAAATTTTTATTGCCCAAACATCACCTGGAAATAGCCTCGCTGACAGACGTGGAATAGCCTCGCTGACAGACGTGCAAAACAACTGAAACCTTTAATGTTCAAAACTGTAAATAACCTTGTACCCGAATACCTGTCTGATAAATTCGCCAGTGTTAATACCATCCACAGACATAATCTTCGAGGTGCGCAACATAACCTGTTTATTCCGCGGCCGAACACTGAGGCCCTCAAGAAGAGTTTTCGTTATAGGGGCGCAGTAACATGGAACAGTCTGTCAGCGGAGGCTAAGCAGGCCAATCCTTTAAATAGTTTTTATTCCGCTATTGTACATTAGTAATTTCTTAACTTAGTTTAGCACTTCTTATAGGATTTTTTAACAATGTCTGTAATTTAGTCTTAGCTTTTATGTACTAGGTTTAATGCGCACGGCTCTTTAGAAGACCACTTTTTAGTGATAAGGATCCCGTGGATAAATAAAGTTTATTATTATTATTATTACCTTGACAATCAAGTTGTTTATTCGAGTACAAAGAAAGGCTATAGAGTGTTTTTACAAGACGTCATATCCTGTAAGCAGGGGCTCTTTGATCATTTTAGATAAGATGACCTACCAAGAAAAATCGAAGGGCCTCTACTCACGAGCTAATGACGTCACGGCGGCCATGTTGGTGTCCCAAAACAAAGAAACGGAGGCCATGCTGGCGTCACAAAAAACTAAATCTCTGGGAACTGACCTCTATTTGAATGCAAATACTTTCTTTTGTTTCAGTAAACCAATATGGCCGGTAGTCACGTGAATGAAAACGCTCTATTGAAAGGGGTCAAGTTGGACAAAAAAATTGTTTTGTTTTTCATTTGATACGGTAACGTGTCAGTATGTGTCTTGACTCATCTGCGATTTTCGCACGCTCGAATAGGAGCCAATCAGAGCGCTTGCTTGGTCATATCAAGGGATTAACTAGATAGCTACCTTCAACAGCTTGGGGCCTTCCTGCGGGGTTAAACGTGTCCGAACGGAACATCCTGATAAGGCGGTAACAAAAATCAAGATAATGTTATAAAACAAACAAAAAACAGCCTTCACGTTAGAGCGGTATTTAGTTGAGTGTCGTAAAACCAAAACGAAAGAACTCTGTACTCTAGCCAATAACAGCAAATCCAAACAGCTCAACGGGCCAATCAGAATTCCTTGCAAGTACACGTAACCGGCGCCAAGCGCGGGAAAATGGGTAAGAGCAAGTCACGATACATACATACATACATGCATGCATGCATGCATGCATGCATGCATGCACATACATACATACATACATACATAACTTTATTTCAATTCGGATTATAGAGTAGCAAAGAAATATGCTAGTATCTCCGAATGTACTCTAAAATAACAAATTACACAGTAACTACGATATTAAATTACAATAATTTGGATAATATAATATTACGATATATAGATAACAATAGTATGTACAACAAGATGATGCATAATAAAAACTAAAACAGATACGATTTGATATTCCAGTATTTAGTAGCAGTGAATGTAAATGAGTTTTTGCCATAGTTTGTGGTATTAACACAAGGTTGGTACAACTTATTTATACCTCTTAGCCCTTGGGTATTACATGTCGAAATAAGTAAGGATCTGATATAAGCAGGTGTTAAAGCGTGAAGTGCTTTATAGACCATTATAAGCATGTCTTGTATCCTTGTTTGTAAATTTGTCATATTGAGATTGTTGAGCAGAGTTTCGTACGTGTTGTTATTGTCATCAGAAGTAAGACGCAAAGCCTGCTTGTTTAGCGATTCTAATTTTTGCGCGTTTCTGACTCCGCAAAAGTGCCATACACAACTACAATATAGGAAGTATGGCATGATGAAAGCTTTATACAACCAATTTAGTATTACTGGTTACAATATTTCTGAAACGCTTAATAACCTTAAGCTGATTGTTAACACGATCACAGATGTCGGAAACATGTTTACTAAACGTTAATTTGCTGTCTTAGTTAAGCCCTAATATGTTAATTTGATCTTCTTTGTTAATTTCAACATCACCGACTTTAAAATTATATGTGTGGCTAGTTTCTCCAAGGATCATTACTTGAAATTTCCCAGCATTAGCTTTCAAAATGACATCGTGGGTGACATCGTGGGTGATATCATCGTGGGTGATATCAAGTCCAATATTAGGCTCTTTGCTGATGACACCATTATGTACCGACAGGTTGTATCGCCTGCGGATCACCTTATTCTTCAACAAGACCTCGACAGACTAACTTCATGGGCCTGTCTTTGGCAGATGGAGTTTAATGTGAAGAAATGCTACCACATTTCCTTGACCAACAAGCGAGCTATTGTCATGCTACCATATTACATGCATGGTCAGGCCTTGGAACATGTAACCTCCTATGATTATCTGGGTGTTAGATTAACGAGCAAATTAAATTGGAAAGAACACTGTGATAGAATTTCCAGCAAAGCCAATAGGTCTCTTGGACTGGTTAAGCGAACCTTAAAACCGTGTAATCCTGAAGTCAAGGAAAGAGCCTACAAAGCACTTATTCGACCTTTACTAGAATATGCCACTGCTACCTGGAATCCGCACACAAACAGGGACACTGAAACTATCGAAAAAGTCCAGCGGCGGGCTGCTCGTTTTGTTGCGCATGATTACAAGAGATCTACAAACTCACAAGATCTTGTAAATCAACTTGGTTGGGACTCCTTGGAATCCAGACGTTTGCTGGCCCAAGTGACTCTTTTCTTCAAAATCAAAAACAATCTCATAGATCTCGAATTCCCATCTTCTATCCAACCAGCTCCTAGATCAAGGATCCAACATGCTATGCTCCAGCCCTACCCAAGTGTTTTGGCGTACAGTTATTCTCCGTTTGCACGAACTGTTCGGGTATGGAACAAACTGTCAACTCAAACAGTCCAAGCCAAGACAATTACTTCTTTTAAGTCACTAGCTATGCGGGACATTCAGAACATGAAGACCCCGAACCACCTGAAAACACTTGAACTATTTGCTTTCGCTGTTTCTTTTGGTCTTTATATTTTCATTGTGGATTATTGTTTTTATTGAATTCGTCATTTTATATCTCCCAGTGTTAGCCTAGCTATTTGGGAGTATAAGTTCCAAGTTCCAAGTTCCAAGTTCCAAGTTCAATCCGTTTATCTTGTACCAGTGAACTGCACTGTCAAGTTCATTTTGCATTGTAAGATGGAGTGCTGCCGGATCCTGATGTGAGTCGTAGATTTGCTGATCGTCTGCATAGATATTTAAATTAGCTTTAACGAAGAGGAAAATTTCACTGATGAAAATATTAAATAAAAGTGGACCAAGAGTGCTCCCTTGAGGAACTCCTCATTTAAGAACGTAGCCAAGGAGAGTATGTGTCGCCGATTTTTACTCTTTGCTCTCTATCCTGCAGGTAATCTTTTAACAGATGACATGAATGGTGGTTTAAACCATAGGCCTTTAGTTTGGTAAGTAGAAGTGAATGTGGTAGGCTATCAAAGGCTTTGGACAAATCTATTGTTGCTACCAGTCTGTTGTTGTCGAGGCAGTCCTTCCAGTCTTCAACCATTCTAAATAGCGCCGTTTGGCAACTGTAATTTCTACGATAAGCCGATAGGTAATCCGAGAGGATTCCATCGAAATGAGCTTGCAGCTGGGAGGCAAGTAGTTTCTCAAATATGTTGTTGACAGCCAGCAAAACAGATATTGGTCTATAGTTTGTTTTACTGAGTTCATTGTCCTTTTTAAATAAGGGTGTGACTTGGCCTTTTTTCCAGTTCTCAGGATATTTGCATTGTGCAATTGAGGCATTGAAGATAGAGCAAAGAGGAAAACATATGACTGATGCAGATTCTTTAAGCAGTCGCGGAGTAATGTGGTCATATCCATTTGCCTTGTTTACTTTGATTTCTTTCAGAAGTTGCTCTACGTAGATGGTGCTCAGTCGGTAGAGCGCTGCACCGGTATCGCAGAGGTCGTGGGTTTGAATCCCGTGCAAGCCTGAATTCTTTTTTCAGGCTTTATTTTCACTACTGCTTAGGCAGTGTTCATAACTGCGATGATCATTCACGTATTCAAGATAGTTTGTGTTAGCACGAAAGCTGTTAACGCTGAGAGGTTCTTACCTTCCAAGTTCTTTTTGGATCAGGTCCAGATGCTGTCGTCTGAAGGTGATGTACGTCACATAAGAAGCAAATGTGTAGAGTGCCTTCAAAACAAATGATAATTATACAGTATCTATTTTAGTGTAACCTAAACTGAAACGAAAAAACCGAGGAAAAACAAATGGGTCAGTGAAATACATGAGAATCAGAAGATATTTAAATTTGTTGGAGTGTTTTTCACCGCTATATTTGATAATTCCAGATCACTACACAAGAGGTGGGGTGGAGTGGAGCCTGGGTATAGGAAGGTTGAACCGATTTTGAACCAATCACCGAGTGTTATTATATTCGCAACACCAAGAGAAAAAGTCTGCACATTCTCCAGATAAGAGACAGTGACAATTTCCCTTGTGGTCAGTACTACGTACAGCATTTGACTGCATACTTTGATTTGATTATTGGACCTTTGATAAAACCACTTGTTTTTAATAGAATTTAAAACACCTGAACACACCTCATACATTTCTCTGTCACGACTAGTGTCTGAGCTGCGTTGTCTGAAAGCAATCAATAAATGATCTTTTACATATTATAGTAAATAAAAAAGCCAGATATGTTTTCCAACCTCAGGGTGCGTGTGGTACTCTGTGTGTTTGAATGTCTGTCAGTTATTAAATCAGCCTTTTTAATTGCCATTTTTAGAGTTCTTCAAACAAATGAATTTAAGTGCAAATGCAGAAAAAAATATGAGTATGACATTGACCTTTGATGATGAGTTTGTTTGGTTGATCTAAGGTTCCTGTGAGTGGCCCTTTAAACTATAAGATGGATTCAAAAGCTTTAAGTTGGTAAAACCACTCTGACAGGCCTCAAATCCTGCTAAATGGACCAATAGGTACAGCTGTAGGTTCTAAGCCATCCAACATGAACAAGACATTGAACCAAGAACAAATGATAAACATCATACAGCCGATCTTGGCACAAAAAAAATATATCGAGGCATTGTTTGAAATTTTGTGCCAAAGAAAAAACTAACAACCATGTGGTGTTCTGACTTTAAAAAGCTTTGATGTAAGCAGTGGAAGAACAAACCTGTTTATGAGTTATTTTTTATACCTGCCACAGCCCAGGTGATGTTTATCTTCCAGTCCCAGGCCTAGCACAAGTGTGCAGTAGCATTGACCCAGAAGCCTTTGTGCTGCCTCCTGTCTGCTGACTGCTGTTGCTAAGGCTTTTCTCTCAGCCAGGCTTGGCTCACTGTAAATGGACAACAGAGATCTGGATGATGATTTTATCGATCCAGTCTGATTGGTGAGGAGTTGACATGTATTACCAGGAAAAATTCATACTCCCTTTGTGAAAGAACATTGAAAGTCTGAAGGGAAGGGTGGTCTCAAAATCCAAAGTTTTTTCAGACCATGAAGGAAAAAGTAAAAAAGTAAGGGCATTTTTGAGAAGGGTGGTGGTCCAGGACAAAACAATAAAAAAGTGGTTGCTTTTATTATTTCGTTTGCAATGACCGTAATTGAGCCTGTCAGTAGTGAACATGTTGTAGTTCAATTTTATTCTTGGTTCAATTTTTATTTTCCTTTGTTCTTGTGTATGGTTATGTATGATAATGGGTACAAAAGAATGGCAAATAAAAATTGAACCACGGATAAAAGAACCACAACAAATACTTACACTGCCATTGGTTTTGGTTTGTTTTCAATGGCCATTCTCTCAAAGAATGCATCAAAATAATTCAAAATTGCCAGTTGAAATTCATCAAATTGTTCAGAGCTGAAAATACACAAAAAAAAAGGATCAAATCAAATAATTAGGAATATATTGTATGTGTCATCAGATAAGAATCCAGACATAACATGCATCCATCCACAGAAGTCTGTATGAGGAGTTGAAAAAGCTAGGAATAGTGAGCAGGAACAGTTGAGAAGAAACAGAGCACTCCAGGGATTAATGACAACAGTAAATGTGAGTACAAGACAGGGAAATTTGGCAGAAGAGTATTGACAGCGACCTTCTTCTCAAGGGCAGATACAATAGGAGAGAATCAACAGATGACGATATTTTGGACTGCTGGGTCCAGTTTTTTGAAAACTGATTAACACCAGTCTGGGATTTAAGTTAAACCAGGATTTTAACTGGCTTATTGCAAATATTTTTAACATGTAATTTTAAATGACAGGCAAATCAAAAATATTTTGGAAAAATATTCCTTGATCAGACACTAACCCTGGTCTAGGGTAATCATGCTTTGAACAGATGGGCCCTGCAGATTTCTGATGGGCATTGGGATTTGATACATATTTCTTCCAAATCAACCACCAGTTTGTTAACCACAAATTGGGAGATGAAACCCTATTGTTCTGACCAACAAGCCACATGGCAGGAAAATAAATGCCTGCAGCTGGATCTCCACACTCCTACATTGCCCATGAATGTGGATAGCCCTGCACTTTTCACTGTACAAGCAGAAGCTGTACAAGATACACAGCGTACATGGCTATTATTAAAAGGCAGACAATATTGACTATGTTAACACTTTACCTATAACATTCTTGAAATGTTGGTGGTAAGACATCTACATCTGGCATGGAATCCAGAGCAACACTCTTGACATCATCTAGTGTAACAGAAGCATGCTCATTTGCTCCAGCTGCCTTGATGCTTGGTCGTGGAGAGGAACCTTTCATGTTACCAGCTCTTTGGAGCATTAAGTAAGTTTGTCCACGGCGAGATGATGCTGCAGCAGCACCATAGTTTTTGGACATGACGGAAGGTGTGCCCCTGCAGGTCAGCGAAGAAAACAACAACTCAGTGATTGCTTGTGAACACTCTACAACAGGCGAACCCCTTCAAATGTTATGCTCTAGCTGACTAGATTTGTTTTCATTATTTGAATTTACAGATTGCTACCAATGACACTAATAACTGACTGCAAAAACTAAACCAAAGATTAATCTACAGCAGAGAGATGTATCGATGGGTGTATAATGTTGCAGGTAAAAATTAATTTAGGTAAAAAAAAAATTTAACCTAGGTTGAAAATCAATTCCCTTTGTCTCCTAGCCCTAATAATTTATTCATAATTAGGGCTAGGAAACAAAAGAAACTAAGGTTCAAGCTAGGCTAAAATTTTTTTACCTGAATTTAATTTTTACCTACAACATATACATCAATAATACTTTCCATGGCAAAAGTGTAACAAAGTGACAGTATTCATTTCTTCTTTTATTGAATGCACTTAATATTAAAGGCTTAGTTTGTATTATTTCTTAATTCATTAGACTAAATGATTTTTCCAAACCTCTGAACCTTTAATTTGCCCAGTATTTAAATTTTGTGTGAAATCTTAGATTTCCTTGTCACCCAAAGGCAAAAGTAAAGTCACCAGGGACCCCGGGAGGGGTACTAAAAAAATTTAATATGGGGAGACTCAGCCCCGAGGTCTGACCCCTTACCCTTTTATATGCCATTTTTGACAGAAAAGGTACCCCTTTCATATATAACCTTCCATTGACAAATGGTACCCCTTTCTTATACCTCAACCAGGAAGTCTTCTTGTCATTTTCATGTAGTATTCAATAAATTAAAACAGTACAGCCATAAGGTACGTGTGTTCGAAATATTTTAATGAAAGGCTCTTTTAAATACCTCAATGACAAATTTCCCTAACCTTTCATATACTTCAACTTGTGAAATCCCTACCCTTCCATATACCTGAAACGTGAAAAAGGTACCCCTTTCATGCGGAGCCTCCCCGTATAGGCCATTATAGGGAGTAACCCCCCCCCCCCCCCCAGGCCAGGGACCACCAGGCACTGCTAGCTAGAGCACAGCCCTGGTAGTGATGCTGAAATGCAATCCATGTAAAAATTATCACTGACAACACAAATCAATGGTAGTCGTTACACTAGGCTGTCGAGTAAGACTTAAGAGCTGATAAGTTTGCTTAAACCAAAATTGTGCGTGTGAAGGCCTGAGTAATTAAAATCCCAAGACATTTTACTTTGCATCTCATTACAGTCAGAAAGTTGAAATGATTCAAGAAAGTTTCAAGTGACTTGAAAACCATCCTTAAAACCCACTTAGCCAACTTGCAGTTTCTTAACACTTTGAGGTGGGCAAAACCTGTCAGTCAAACTTAATTAACCCTTTAAGCCCCGAGGGAAATGCCAAGTTTTTCTAAATCAGTAACTATGAACCAGGAGACCACATGTGATACACCATTTGAAAGGTATTTTCTGGGGTATGCTATAAGTTGCACCAAAAGAAATGAAGGAGGCCACAGACTGGATTGACAAGTGCACAAAGTGAAAAAATCAAAACGGTTAAAATTTTCCTGTTCCTTGTACACATTGGGTATCCCCCTCAACTATAGCTTAATTTGCAGCTCTCAGTGCAAAATTTGCTTGTTGTCAGATATTAATTTGGTCTAAAAAGTACAAAGACAAAAAGTTCCAAAAGTTTCAGGGGTGGTAAATCAAGTCTTGTATAGGAGGGGGGCATGATATTATGCCTTCAATGTGCAGATCTTTCCAAGATCTTTTAGTTGTGCAAATTTCATGCAAATTGACTGAATATTAAGCATGTAATTGCATCTTGTGTCATATGGCACTATCGGGGCTTAAAGGGTTAAATGTGTGGGAAAATCAACTTAAGTACATCTTGAAGTAAAAAATCGTCACTTGTGTGTGAAGTGTTAAGTCGGAAACTTTTGCTTGATGTACCAAACAATTACTTGACTTGAAATATTCCTAAGTTTACTAATTGTCTCTAGTGTAACAGTATAAAGACCACCAATATATCAGAAATACGGCATCCTTTCACCTCACCTTGCTAAGCATTTGGTATGTACTTATCATTACCTGTCATTTTTCTTGTTTAAATCCTGAAAGTGGATTCCTAAACCTCCTTTGTTTCTCTTTAATTTGTGTGCAGCAAGATGAAAGTTGGCCTTTATCTATGCTTCCTGGAACAGTGCTGTAAGAAAAAAACATGCAAAATCTCTCAAACCTTAATTTTGCATTGTAGCCTGACCTTTTGCACTATCGTGGTTTTAGCCATTGGCATGGCTTTTATTGACAAATCTAATTGAGTTTCATACTGTTGGTAATTGTCCTGTCACCACCTTTACATTCATCTGATCAATTGGCTATTATAATCATAGTACGTTGAATGAATCCCCTAACTCAAAGTATGTAGAGACACATATTTTAGTCGTATATAATCATGATATTTACAAAATCATCTGAAGGTCAAACTGCAACCATTTTGAGATATTGTAATATTTCACATTCAATTCTCTGACAGAAAACATGCTTTTCAATGGTCTTCAATATTTCTTGGTTGTTTGTAGTAAACAATATTTTTATGATTCCACATGTGTGACATTACGGGATATTTTAAGTTGACTATTAAAATGCCAGTGGTCAACTTAGTACATATACTCTGCAACTTGCTAGCTAAATATCACATGCTAATAGAATGAAAATTACTATTAATAATAATGATGATGATGATGATACCTCACTGCCTCCAGAGTCTTGGTGTCGTCTCTCCAAATCCATCTTCTGCTGAGCGCAGAACATTTGTACTGAAATGCAACAAAAAAGATGCTTATAAATTCCAAAGGCAACTATCAAATCAAATCAATTTAGTTAAGCTCAATAGCATGAGCAGTGGTTGCCCAATCTCCCAAGCCAGGGTATTAAATGTTCGAGCATTCTGGATCGAATTGGAATTTAGAAGTGTTGGTTTTTGAGGAAAGGGGAAAACCGGAGTACCCGGCTCCAGAAAAACCTCTCGGAGTGGAGAAGAGAACCAACAACAAACTCAACCCACATATGACATCGAGTCCAGGAATCAAACCCGGGCCACATTGGTGGAAGGCGAGTGCTCTCACCACTGCGCCATCCCTGCTCCCCAATTGTATGGAAATAAGTGGCCCTAAATTCTATAGTTCAGATGGCAAATAAACTGTCTTGCAACTTGAGGTCAATTGCATCAAGCAAGAATAGATGGGACATTAGCTGAAAGCAATCTGGGTTGAGCTCACTAATAATATTGCTAGTCAAGCCTGTGGAAAGCTTCAGCGTAAGTGAAGTAAGTTAAGCCTGGTTTTCACTAGCGACGCAAGCACAAGCACAATTACAAGAGCGCTTATTTCACTGTAAAACTGGGCTTGACGCAAGCATAAGCATAAACGCAAGCACAAGGATCAAAATTTTTTCTTTTCCTTGTGCCTGCGCTTATGCTTGTGTTCACTTGCGTAGTGTTCGTTTTCACTTGGTAATATTAAGCTAGTTATGTTTGCGCTTATGCTTGTGCCTGTGTTTGCATCATTAGTGAAATCCAGGCTTGAGTAGTTTATTTAAGCACATTTCATGGATGAGTTCAAGACTCGTTCAGACACGAATGTGTGAAATATAAATTAAATACAAAAGAAAAGAGTAAAATTAACTTAGCTTATGTGCATGCTAAAATCAATTAACCCTTTGACTCCCAATTTATTGCAATTTTTTTTAGTAAGTTTTTGGTGATAATTAGTCTGGAGGACTAATCTTCTCCATTTAAGGAGTTGCAATGGAAATAACAGTGGTCTTGTGACACTGTGGGCTCACTCTAAGGTGTGACGTCATGCACATTAGCGGCCGTTGTTCGTTTACCGAGTCAACAAACTTGATTGTGGTACATTTGCCACTTTGTAAGTGTTTTTCAAGCCATTTTCCTCCACAAAGGCCTCCAGGCTGGCATCATTAAGCTGGAATGTGGGTAAAGGCAAGCCTTTGAAAGAAGCCAGAGGTGAGGGACGGTTACTTGCTGAATGAGATGCCAAATATGCTTTGTAGCCAATATGGCGGTGGATAGCTGAGGTTGTCTCTCTGCTAACTTTGTGGAAGAATTCCAGGACCTACCAAGGCAATTTGGGCTACTTTTGACTGGTAAAAAGTTCAATCGACGTCATATTTTCCTGGTAGTACTGGGTGGCCCGACACTTAAAAAAAAACTTTGAAATAGGAAATGGAAGGGTCCTATGTTCGTGGAATAGTTGACTTTCCCAGAATTCTTTTGGGGTGTGAACAAGACAACTTGAGATATGTGAGATTGGCTCCAATAAAATGGCTAAAGCGTGGCCTGTGGAAAAAGTGGGAGGAAATTTTCCATCCAGATGCCAAGGTCTGGCCTTAAGGTTTGCTGTAAATGTAGAATTTTGATTTTTGGGCAATGTTTTTTATTAAAAAGTTGACCACGAAAATGTGTAATTTTTGGTGTTGTTCTTTGGTCAAAAGACTGGCATTTTGGGCTTTGTTGCCAAACAAACTGTGCTATGCAGCGGAATTCAGGTATTGTTGTCGGTTTTTTTGGACTTGATAATTGCAAAAAGCACCATTTAGTGCTATTTACACATTATTATGTCTTTGTGACAAAATTTAAACAAGAAATAAATCATAAAAGCAAAAGCGGTATATTATAGGCGTCTTTGGGAGTGAAAGGGTTAAGATACTAAGGGATAAAATAAGTTAACTTAATACATGGTAATAAGATAAAATATAATAAAAATTCTTCAAGAAACTAGCACTTTGCAACTTAAATTATTATGTTTTGGGTACCCTGAGTGATGTAACAACCGGCAAAATATTTAATATACAATTTCAGCCAAAGAACGAAATTGGTCAAAATTCATGGACTATCTACACCTTCTAGGCACAGTTTTTGTAGGACTCATGTCTAATACTTACTAGGTCATCAGGCTGGGCCATCTCTTTACTCCGAGGTAGCCATCTTGTTTTTTTGTTGCTATGACAAATGGAGAGCCCGCGGTTTTCGGAAATTTCCGCCGATTCTTCATCTTACCCGGCAGGCCTTGCGGTTGAGGCGTCATCATTATCCGGGGATTTGGCTTTTGCTGTGGTTCTCTAAGCCACATGTTCTAAAATGGCGAGTGTAGTGTTGGGCGGTAAAAAGCTGACCGATTTTCGAGTGGTAGATCTCCGTCAAGAGCTCGAAAAAAGAGGTTTAGAAAAAAGCGGTGTTAAGGCAGTTTTGGTAGAGCGCTTGCAAAAGGTAAAATCGCGAAATAGCCCGAAAAATGACATGTCGATTTCGCTTTCCTTCCTCAGGTGTGGGAGCCACCAGCTTGATGGCGAGCGGGATGTTCACTTTTTATATTTCTCATATTTCGCAGGCCTTGGAAGAAGAGCAAGATGGCGAAGAGGAGACTGCAGAGTTTATTCCCATTGATAGTGTAGATTTAGATGGAGAGGAAGAAGAGAATGACACAGAAGAACAGCAACCTTCGAGTCCAATTGTTTCACCGAAGGGAACCGGCCAGAAACCGGCGAAGAAAACATCAATAACGCCTGTTTTGAGTAAGATTAACCTCATATGAAAGCTTTTCTGTGTTATTAGTTGATTCGGTAGCTTACCACTTTAACTTATTTTCATTTCTGTGCGTTTGAATCCATGCATTTTGTCTTTTTAGAAAAGAAAGCTGAAGTTGCGGCCGAGGAATCTGAACAACAGGTGAGGCAAAGGCGATGGTTTCCACAAAGAAACGAGGAGGGATGTTTATTTCACACTTTTCTGAACCCATCATATGACCATCATGGTGGGTTTCGTGTCAAAACGGCCTTAAATGTTCGAGTGGCGAACTGTATGTGGGTACTGTCGCTACAATGGCCGTTCATGTCGTCGTAATGAGGAGTTTGGATGTGACAAACAACTAAAATTTCTGAAACTTGAGAAGGAAAAGTTTAGCTGTAGTATCTGGGAGGCGACCAGCCAATCCAGGGGGTAGCAGCCGGTTTTCAATCATCCAGGGTGTACGCTTACTAAACGGAGTTTCTAGAGGCAACTCGGGAATAGTTCTGGTGGACACTAAAGTGCTTATAGGGTGGGACCATGTCTATAAATTGCACTGATGGTTCATGTTATCTTTCGTTAGGATGAAGAAGAAAAAGAAAGTGAAATCAAGGATGAGGAGAAAGACAATGGTATGGCAGAAAATGAAGAGATCAAACAAGAGGCAGAAGATACTAAGGAGGAAATGGACAGCAATAAGATTGAGGATATGATTGAAACGTCCATGCATGAGAAATCTGAAAGCCTTGGCAATGGTGACAATGATGAGAAGCAAGATGCGGAGAAAGACTCTGAAGAGGATGTTGCAGATGTGTTGCAGGATGATGGTGATGTCAAATTGGAAGATCTTGAAGAGCAGAATGATTCAAGTGTAAACAAAGAGGTTGGTTAAGCTTTAGAATGACTCTTGCTCATGTTTTGTCAGCATTCATTTTTCCCTGCATAGCTTTAAAACATATCCAGAATGCTAATTGTGTGTTTCATGGGTGCTCTCATTACGAGCAAATTTATCATCAACAATTATTGTTGAATGCTGAATTTGTTCAGCTTGAGAGCTTCTACTGCTATAACACAGGCATGGTTTAAAAAGCATAATATTTGCTTTTTGGGCAGCATGGAAATGTTGCTATGACACCCTTTATGAAGTGCCACTTTTCAAAGTTCTTATTACTTATGAGTGTCAATATCCTTAAACCTTAAAAACCCAATCAAAAAGTAGCAAAACAAAGGTTGCTATGTCAATATCTCCCTTTACTAAAGCATTACATTTTACAGTTTTCAAATGAATGATTGACAACTTTTTAAAGGCCCATTATCACCCTTGATCCAACTCGGTCGTTTGTTTTGAAATCGTGCTATTGTTAAATGATGCCTCTGACTGGTCAATTATTTTTATCAGGCCTTTGATCTGGTTCATTGCACCGAGTTGTCGCTTGTGCCCAGTTTGGCAAAGCAAATGGCTACAAATTCAACTTGCGTTATCTCTTCATATTTCTTCATTAAAACCATGAACAATCCGTTCACAGGTTTAAAATCAAAACAGCAAAGTATTGAATGATCTGTTTTTGAAAAGACTCTCTGATTATGTGGTGAGGAAGATGACAAAATATCCACAAGAAAACATTTGTTGGCAGCTCCTGTTGTCGAGTAATGGTTTCTAATTTGCAGTGAGAGAAATACTTGTATGTTCTCATTCAATTATCCTGTCCTTTCACTTTATACTGTGTTGAAAATACGGTTGACCATGCGGCTTGACATAAGGAGGCCTGAAAACTTTAAGCTCCAAATTAATTCATGGGAGGAAACAAAAGCAATGTGGTCCTCATCGGTCATGGAGATCTTGGTGAGAAAGAGAAATTAATTTTCACACAGTTAAGGCAAGCTGCAAACTGAACGTACAGTACCGCTCTAAACTATCGCCCCATTAGCATGCGGTAAAACCTCGACTTTGCCGATGTTGTTTGCTACGAATCCACCGCGGAATCACCGAAACGGAGACTGCAACAATACTGAAAGCCATGGTGAATTTGCCGCGGTAATGTCTCGATAAAAGACAGTAGTAATTACTATTGTGAATGTATTGTTAAAGTTTTGTCTCACATTTCTCCCCCAAGGATCCAGCGGACAAAACACTATGAAACAAAGCTTTTACTTTGCAGAAAACTGAACGACGGGAGTCATTATATGTGAATATGAAAGAGACTGATTTAACAAAAAAAAATTAGTTTGAATAACACTAATTTTTAAAGTTTCTCGTAGTAACAGAAGTTCTTGTTTTATTTTTCCTGCTTTCGCTGCTTAAAAGATACTTCGGTGTGATAAAAAAGCAATTGCTACAGCTGTGGATCATTTTTAATGGTAAGAAACTTAAAATAAAATGTTCCTCTTCATCCACATTCTTCATGATCAAGTGATGATTTGAAAACTTGTTTTGTTAGTTTTCTTTTAAAAGACAATTGCTATTTGAACTACAGTTGATTGCTGAGCGCAATGTTTTGCAAAAGTAACAACAATCGGTGTTTTATCTGATGAGCATATCCCCGAGCTTTGAGACGGCAAGTGAGAAAGATCCAGACAGCCGTTGAAGGAATCCTAATATGCTGGAAGCCTTGTTGTGGTTACCTTGTTGTGGTGACATGTTATTCAAGTCACGTGACCTAACCAAGAGAACAAATTCAAAAGAAGTTGGCAGATCTAAAGATGTCATTAAAACTAAACAAATCATCTAGTTAACTGTTCTTTAATGGTGGTCTGTCATACATGGCATATAGGAAGTGTTACATGAGCCTAAGTGTGTTGTATTACACTCTAAAGTCATTACTAATTTAAACAATTAGAAACTTTTCTCATAAAAGATTTGATTAGGCAGTATATCCTAATATAATTTTGTGATTAAACCTGCACTATAAAATACAAGTATTCTCCAGATTGAGAAACAACTATGTTAATCGTTTCTAATCTATAACAGTTATGTTTCTGCGTAAGTCCCCACATTTACAAGCTCTGGAGCAATTTAGAGACAACCCAAGACACTTGCAACGCCCTGTAGCACAGCAAGTCCCTCCCACGTGCACCCACAATATGCCAGTTGTACACATCCTGCCGATACCTGTGGCATAGTGACCAGTGTAGGCATGAGATTACCTTCTTCACATTGCCATCCATTCCCCTTTGGGCTGGGTGACACAGGGCAGGGTTCTGAAGCCGTCTTAATTTCAGAGATTTAAGAAAAGTTGGGATGGACTCCCTCCAACTCAAGATGACCTGCATCTTCACATCAAGCGAGCTCGCCTTAAGGCATTTATATGGAAGCAGGCTTCATAACCCTGCCCTGTGTTGCCCAGCCCAGACAGGAATGGATGGCAATGTGAAGAAGGTATTCTCAAGCCTACACTGAGAATACACTGGTCACTATGCCACAGGTATCGGCAGGATGAGTACAACTGACAGACATACAGACAGACAGACAGACAGACAGACAGACATACATACATACATACATACATACATACATACATACATACATACATACATACATACATACATACATACATACATACATACTTTGTTTATACACGATAAAATCTTCAGTATATATTATATTAATATATAAATAAAAACACTGTTTTACAAGATTGTCGTGTGAGAGGCAAACTGGCAATTGTTGTAAATTTTGTCAAGTTCCCTTTTGTGGGTGCACGCGAGATGGAACTTACTCTGCTACAGGGCGTTGCAAGTGTGTTCGGTCGTCTCTAAATTGCTCCAGAGCTTGTAAATGTGGGGAAGGTTGTCCAATACACCCGATCTGAGTTGGATCGACTGAGGTGGTTGACGGGTGGAGTCGATCCGACTTGGATCACCGCTACCCATCATATGAAAAGACAACCCGACTCACCAAAAGTCATTTGGCGAGAGACTTCAAACAATTTCAGTGTAACGCTATAGAGGGGGTCAGAAATGTTATTGGGTGGAGTCGATCCAACTCGGATCGTCACGACCCGTCATATGATTGTCGAGTCGACAGACAAATTGTTGAGTGGAGAAATGCATCTCATTAGGGGGACTTCGAATTTTGGAGTGAGTTACATATGGCAAGGGTCACTGCGATAGTGTTGTCGAGTTGTATGAGTCGTTTGAATGGACAGACAGAGTTGTCGAGTGGACAAATGCATCTCATTAGAAATTTTCAGCGTGTTAGTGTAAGCGATATTATTGTCGACCCTTTCTGCTTGTGGTTTAAAACAACGAGGTATACACGAGTAACGCATGCTTGTTTTTACTCGTGGCTTTTAAAAAGAACGAGTTATATACATGAGTAACGAGTGCTTCTTTATGCTTGTCGCTTAGAGAACGAGACATACACATGTGCTGTGCGCTTGTTTCGACTCGTGGCTTTAAGAACAAGGCATATACATAAGTAAAGTGCACTTGTTTCTGCTCGTGGCTTAAAAAATGAGGCATACACATGTGTAGCGCTCGTTTCTGTCGGTTGCGCCTTTGTGCTTGTGGTTTAAACAACGAGGTATACACGAGTAATGCGCGCTTGTTTGGACTCGTGGCTTAAAGATTGAGGATATACACGAGTAGCGTGCGCTTCTTTCTGCTCGTGGATTAGAGAACAAGGCATACACATTTGTAGCGTGCTTGTTGCGCCTTTGTGGTCGTGGTTTAAACAACAGGGTATAGACGAGTAAGGCGCACTTGTTTGGACTCCTGTCTTAAATGAGGCACATCCATGAGTAACATGCGCTTCTTTCTGCTTGTGGCTTAGAGAACGAGGCATACACATGTGTAGCGTGCTTGTTACAATATTCTGCTTGTGGTTAAATTAAACAACGAGCTATAGACGAGTAACGTGCGCTTGTCTGGACTCATGGCTTCAAGAACGAGGCATAAACATGAGTAACGCACGCTTCTTTCTGTTCGTGGCTTAGAGAACGAGGCATACACATGTGTAGCGTGCTTGTTGCGCTTTTCTGTTTGTGGTTTAAGGTATTTCTGGACCCTAATTTGGTCATTTTTGGAAAATAGTTGAGGGTGTTATTTTTAAAGATACATCACAGATACTGCACTCATTTTAACATCACATATTCACTGAAACTTACTGTATTTACCCATGTATAACGCACACCCGTGTATAATGCGCACCCTATTTTTCAAGACAATTTTCCAAAAATAAAATAAATGTGTTAAATAACCACCATTTGGTCACAGAAAATTCTGACTCGATCGAACGGCTGGAATTATCTACTCGCGAATTTCTGCCTGTTCGGGTTTAGTCATTGGTTTAAAAAAAAACTCCATCTGTTTTAGTTAGAAAGTGTATTTCTCTGATATTCAAAAAGCTTTTGGTTGCTATTAGGTTGTTCTGACTTTGGTTAAGCTTGTGTTTCGTGTACCGGGATCACTAAGTTGTTAATTACAAAAGGCAATTAAAAATTGTTTTATCTGATAAGATTAGCGTATTCCCGAGCATTGAGACGGCAAAGACTCTTCGTGGTTGCTGTGTAAAAATTTTCGCTTTCATTCCCTGACACTTTATGTTTTCACGTATCTGAATGCTAAATAAAGGTCAACAAATGATCATGGTGTCATATGTTCAATCAAGTGTAACGTGGTGAGAAATAAAGATAATCATCTCCTGTGAAATGCGTCTCCGACAATTTTCAGTTTTAAAAGATTTTGAAGCGTCGACAGCCTCTGCAAAATATACCTCACTTATTTTGCCTTCATTCTGAGCTGCTGTACTTCGAGCAGAATAATTTTGAACAAACATTGGCTCACAAAATGTGCGTTTCGTTAATACCATATGCAAATAAGAGGATATTTTGTTTCGTCTGTATGCAAATTTTTAGCGTCTGATCACAGAACATCTGGCTGTTTTTTCACGGTTTTTCCAGTCATTTTATCGGCGGCAATTTAAAAGCAGCTGTGATAGGTTATTTGCTTGTTTATTATTACAACGGCATGGACAACTGCCTTTTGAATTCTTGTTTACTGGTTTTTTATCCTTTGTTAACCACATGCTTATACAAATTAGGGAAGCGATCAAGAAACAAAAGGTTCCGTGTATAATACGCAGTGCAAATTTCATGAAAAAAATCTTAGGAAAAAAGTGTGCATTACACACGGGTAAATACGGTATAGATTCTGAAAAAATATTTTTCATTTTGGAAAAATTTAAGGAATGTTACGAATTACAAAAATTCTGGGGTGTGGTCATCTGCAAGCAAATTCGCAAAAGAATGATTAAATCTAAATTGGAATTTATTATTTAGCTTTGAGATTTGGAACACAATTAAAATGGACAAAAACTCAACTTTTCACCGCAGTCTGCATTGTCATTTTTATTTTTAATGTAGTAATGAGAAAAAGTCAGAAATTTTACCTTCCTAAAATTCAAGTTCTCCTCACTCATGTGCTGTTCCACTCTTGAGTGCGCACTGCAGTGAAAAGTTTCGTTTTCCTGTGTAGTTCAGCCCTGCCAAGTTTCAAACCTCAACGATACATCTTTCAGAAGTAAACTAAATAAACGTATCCTCTGGTCGTATTTTATTAGCCTTTTTTGCCTGTAAATTGGCCATAAATTTCAGAAAATTGTTCACTTTTGATCGATGCTGTTGTAGTTCAGTGGCAGCCATGTTTTCTGTGTCCACACTAGTTATAACCAGCGGTAAAACACAAAATATTCCTCCAAATATGGCTACATTCTCCATGTTTGTGTATCCATTTTTCCAGCGAAACAATCACAGTGTGATATGAACGCTTCACCTAGCAATGACACCTCGCTCGCCTTTTGTCAGCATGTGTTGACAGTCATTCGATATCGAATGTGCGTGAATTTGTAGAGATTTATCGTGCTAGAGATTTAATTTTTGAAGCAAAGAGACAGAAAGCTTTATTAAACTTATAGATTTATTTATGCTGGACAGTGAGTAAAAGGGCTGCTCACACGAAGCCTGAGGCTCTAGACATGGTTCGCAAATATGCTTGAACATTTTGAAACGACATGTAGAAGAAACTGGTTGAATGATTCTCTCGCATGAGTTCGTCCATCATTCATCAATCCCAATGGCTGTAAATTTTGAAGATTGAAAGATGTGGAGTGCAAGCCGACGGCCGTAAATTTCGAAGAGTGAAAGACATGGAGCGCAAGCTACAGCCGCAGGGAATGCCAAATAGTGAACAATAGGTTTTCGTCGCCGGCATTTCTTTGCTGGTCCTTCTGGCTTCAATAGAGCTGTTCGTTGTATCATGTGGCATAACCCGTTTGGAATTCCAGCAAAATTAAAAATTCTTCTCACTTGTTGGTGAGCTAGCTGCAAAAAGGATGTCTTTTGCAAAGACAACAGTTTTATTTCTCCATCCTGAACGATCTCATCTATCACGTTAAAGATAGCATGATTTGACAGATCTGTCAACAATATACTCTTTGGGGAATTAAACACGAACACGTACAAGGATTTTCGTTGTACACAGTCTGTATTTTTCCCGCGAAAGAGCCCGTAGAAACCGAACTTCTCTTGCCTCTTACTCGAAAACACTTCGGTCCTGATCTCTGAAATTTGGTGTACAGGTTGCATTTTAAGTAATCTCTCATATGTTAACGAAACGTTGTGATCTGAAAGATTCATGTCATCCTCCAGGGATACCTTAAACAATGAGGTGTACACGAGTAATGTGCCCTTGTTTGAACTCGTGGCTTAAAGAACAAGGCATATGAATATTCACCATTTTTCGATGCTTTTAGAAAGCGTGCGGCGATTTTGCCACGCTTGAAGAACGAAGCATTCAACGTTTCCGTCAGAGCGCTATTCCAGTTAGTCATTATTTGTGAGTGTAATTCTAGTCACGACCTCCAGTGTTCATTGAGCCTTTTTCCTGTGTCTCACCACCTGACATTTCCAATAGTCGGGTCGAATTTTCAAATGACGGGTCGTCACGACCTGATTGGATCATCACAATCCATCAAGATATTTGAAGCTGTCCCAGGCCATTTGACTTCCGGCAGTAAAGCTTACTTCCTTTTTAAACTTCCTGACCCGACATCCAGTGAGTCGGGTCGTCAACGGCAATTGACGACGCTGACTCAGTTCATGTATACTGGACTTGTGTGAGATTAGAAACGCTTAACATAGTTTTTTCTCAATCTGGATGTCAAGAACAGATATTTGTATTTTATAGTGCAGGTTTAATCAAAAAATTCTATTAGGATATACTACCTAACCAAATCTGTTATGAGAAAAGTTTCAAATTTTTTATGAAATAAAGTACTAACAACTTAAGAGAGTAATACAATGCATGTAGGGCTTTGTAGGCTCAGTTAACTGGATGATTTGTTTAGTTTTAATGACATCTTTAGATCTGCCAATTCCTTTTGAATTTCTTCACTTGGTATAGGTCACGTGACTTGAATAACAAGTCACATAACCAGTGCTGTGTACCTAATTAGTTAGATTTGTACATGGTTAGTGGCATGTTGTCAATATTTTCCGTAATTTTTCCTGTGGTTTCACTGATGTTTTGCATTGTTTTATCACAATTCTTGATTCCAGCCTCGTTTCCATGTTGCAGAAATGAGGCTCTACGAAAACATCCCCTTAATTGCCATACCAGTCCAAATCAACAAGGGAAACAGCAAAATTCTAAGAAAGCATCCCAAAACGAACATTTTGAGTCCTGTTTCCTGCTTCATCTCAAAAAGTTTTACGAAAATCATTTTTTTTGGACTTGGCTTCCTGACTAATCCGGATGCTTGGGTAACAAATTATCATGGCGCAAGGGATACCTTTCGACGAACCGTATTACGTGGCGAGAAGTATGTTAATCCTCTCCCATGAAATATGCCTCTGACGTTTATCAAGGTCAAAAGATTTTGGATCTTCGACAGCCTCCGAAAAATGTAGCTCATTTATTTCGTCTTCATTCTGAGTTGCTACACATTGAGCAAAATAATTTGCAACACACAAATGTTTGACTTGTCCTTCCTTTCCTTAGCTAAACTACGTAAGTATCCATCCATTAGTGTTCACTTCAAATTTCTTCAAATAATGAAATATGACCCGTGTAAAATTTTTGACACCTCACTTTGAAGGTTTGCTTTTTGTCGCTAAGAAAAGACCGTAAAACAAAACATACAGTAGCCTATTCAGTTCTACCGCGTCCTGTCCATTACCACGAGTCTACTGCGGCATAAGTCAACCGCAAAAAAATGAGGTAAAACCGAGGTTTTTGAATTGGTTAGACGAGGTTTTGCCTGGGTGGAACCGAGGCATAGAACCGCGAATCCACGGAGGCAAAGTCACGGTAAATGGGGCAATAGTTAAGAGCGGTACTGTAAAGCTAGAATGTCTGTGGGGCATAAAAATGGCAGTCAATAAAGTCAAAAAATCAGATTAAAAACACTGAAGAGTTGACCAAATTACACAAACTGACCTTGAGGTAAAACATCACATGCGGAAAACAGTTATCCAGCCAAGTAAAATTTTTAATACTTGCCATCAAATCAGTTTCCAAATTGCAGTAAGTCGGCTCCAAAAAGCTCACAGAATTCTTCAAAACTCTGAGGTAAAAAGTACCAAACTTGAACAATAAGTCTCTGTAAATCCTCCTTGAACCTCACTTCGGTTTAAAACAACGCTGCAAAGTTCCTGCAACCGACTAATGCCACACTGACTGTTTTGACTTTACACGGGCCAAAATTTACATACATACAAATTGTCCAAAAAATAACACAAGGAAAATGAAGAAGAATAAACAGAGAACATATTTACGGCCATAAATTTGGAGGTTTGTTCACAATGTGATAAAACAAGAGCGATAAA
Source organism: Pachyseris speciosa (assembly GCA_016490735.1). Taxonomy (NCBI): domain Eukaryota; kingdom Metazoa; phylum Cnidaria; class Anthozoa; order Scleractinia; family Pachyseridae; genus Pachyseris; species Pachyseris speciosa. The sequence continues at coordinate 63,104 of JAEMWC010001764.1, forward strand.
ACAAGGGCTTCGAAGTCTGAGTAATTTCGCAGCACACGAAGCATTGAGGGTGATAATGGGCCTTTAAGTCTCAAGTCTTAACAGCCAAGCACAAGTGCTCTGCAACTCGGGGAGACTAAAGTATAAAGTAAAATCTATTCAACTGAGATCTAGTACAAGTTAGAATAAAATTAAATTGAATCTAAAAACTAATATGTTGATCACGTAATAACTGTGACCCTCCATGGGAAAACGTACACTAATGATTATCCGTTAAACGTTAGAAAACTAACGGTTAGTTAATGGATTGCTAACGACTTTGAAGTCCTACTAACGCTTAGTAATAACGTTCTAACGCTCGGCCCTGACCATCTAACAGTTTGTCCTAACGATCTAACGGTTTGTTCTAACGCTCTAACGATTTGTGCTAACGCTCCAACTGTTTATATTAACTTTATGATGGTTTCATAAGTTGTGAACAATGTTTATAAGAATTGTGGATGAAATGAATCCAAGAATGATCATTGCAGTTTTTTTTTTTTTTGAACGGTTCGTTTTTAGATGCTTGTGCGGTCACGTATTACTTATCTCTTTCCTTTTAACGAAGTCTTCAGTTAAGCGGTCGATTGAAAGAAGGAAGTGTGGTGCTGCCAAATTCTTTTGCAATGCCTAAAACTGAGAGCATTCAACGAGGCCTTGCAAGGAGTAGAAGTGACTGCGAAACAATTGTGAATCTTCTCCCAAAACACTGACAACCGACAGAAATTTTCCGAAAAAGCACAATAGTTTGTGACAGTTACAATTCTCTTGCTTTCAAGTGAGAGACGGAGTCGTAAATGTGCGACAAAACAACACCAGACCATCGCATTGTCTTCCAACAGCTTCTTTTGTTGATGTTTGGCAGTTGTCTCAATCCCATGCTCTGCTAGTTTCAAAAATTACATAAGTGGATCCTTTCAGTTTGGTGGAAAATTAAAATTAGTCTCTTGCTCACTGACATTTTTCAGACTTCTGATAAACAACCTTATGCAAATTTTTGTTGAAACTTGATCCACTGGGAATGAAGAGCATACGTGAGAAGCGTTGCGTGACGACCCAAAAAAGACGAATGTTCAAATGTGTGGAATACCAGATACCTGTGGTATCCCACACTATTGCTATCGACTCTCTAAAAAATGCTAGCTAACATAATACCCGAAGCTGTTCAACTGAGAACGACGAAATTTGACTGGAAACTCTGATACTGACCATTCAAAGTGGTCAGACAATATTGGCGACGCTTGACTGATTACAGCTGATAACGCGAGATCTGGAGAGAGATAAACTACGTTTTTACAATACTTTTCACTCCATCAGATGGAAGGATTTTACAAAATATAAACTTATTTATTTTCATTGAAAGTCAAATACAATTGTTATCGAGTTCTTCAACAGACGCCTTGATTTAGGGAATGGAAGGCTCACGGAAAGCGATGAGAAATATTATTATCTGTGGCATGTCACGTGCTAGGCAACGCGAGCGGTCGTATTTCATTTTTGGCGCATGTGACGATTCGGCGGATATTTCAGAGCAAAGTTTCGAGATTTCTTTGCCAGTTTGGAAGAAAACTTTGTTTTACCTTTTTGCTACAATGTTAACATTAACTAACAGCGCTTACTCCTGAGGCAAACAGAGAGAACAAAAACAAAAAATAGAGCTCTCTTTAGCGTCTTTTGAGTTTCGTTCATCAGAAATTGTGGAGCATTGGAAATAAAAGGTTCTTTCAGATTTATGTATGTCAAGCCACATGTTCGTATAGATTACATCAATCGGCGGTTCGAAATATGATCCTCATCTTTTCGCAAGTATCGTTTTTATTTAGCTGGCGTGTGTTCTTCAGATATGGCTACACTCTAACGGGCAAGGATCAGGTGCTAACGGTTTGACTAACGCTATTACTGGTTTTCATCAATGTTTCTAACAGATGACTAACAGATAGCTAACATTTTAGACCATTTAACAGAAGGTCGTTAGTGTATGTTTTCTCGCGGAGTGTCACAACTAGTTACATAGATGAAGAGCAAGAACAATGCATGCTTCTGTCGTCCAACAGAGAGCTGACATCAAACTTTTTAATCATGCTTTTAAAAAGGCACTTGTTAGGGAGTGTGAAGTGACACCTTTATTTTATGATGATAGGTTTATTACCTTTTTAGTTCAGTTTTGATTTCACTTGGTCATTCCTTTGACTTCAAACCTTTAAAGTCCAATTTACAAGTAGCAAAACAAAGGTTGCCAAGTCATTCTGTCCCTTCACTGAGTATTAAATTTCAGTCTTCTAAGTGCCATTTTCAAAGGCACTTATAAGGAGTGGGAAGTGAGAAATAATACAATTGATTAACGAGTGAATTTGGGTGTCACATTTAGTGGAAGGTTTCAAGTTACATAGCCAGTAGTTTTGCGGTTTTATGCAATTTTGTGATCTGGAAGTAAAATATGGTAGCACTTAATTTTCCTAATGGACTTAGAAATCACGACCATTTAACGTATTGGTGACAGAACCAATAAAAGTTGTCATTTCAGCGCTAGTGGGAGCAAGGAACATCAATCATTCACAATCAATCTTCGTTGCTTTGTTTACAAGGGAACTGCCATGTTGATTCTTGATTAACTCGGTGATGCTGTGTGTGTTTGCATATAAGGGAACTACATGTATTCGGTTGAACAATAGCTGCATTTCTAAAGTGCTATGTGAAATTAATTGATTTTGCGTTATAAGGTCATCTGAGATTTATGCCAAATGTTTTTGCTTTAGTGGCTCTCACGCTATGCGAATCGCCTCGCATACAAAATGCAACATGACTGGCAACTTACTTTTGAGCGGTACTATAAATCTGTTTTCTAGAATTCGCACAACTGTATGGAATGAGATGCCTTTAAAATTAAGAAACCTTTCAAAAAATGACATGAAAAGGAAAATAAAAAGAACCTTTTTGACGTGTAAGCTTTGGATGAATCTTATCTTGATATCTGAAACATCATTAAAAAAATCTAGTTTATTTGATATTAAATTGTTTTTCTCATCATAGTTTTTGTCTTGCTTATATATTCTATTTAATAGTAATAACAGCTAATTTTGTCTCCCAGCAGTACTGTCAGTTTTACCTCTATAATAATTTTATGTATAAAAATTGTTGTACCTGTATTATTGTTCCACCTGACTCGATTAGCTCTGCTATACTTGGGTGCACAAATTGTGATATCTTTTTAATAAGTCTTAAATAAAGTAGTTGTTGTTAAAACATGTGACTGATTGTGTTTAGGTTGAAGACCAGTTACTTGAAGTGAAAGATGAAGAAGCAGAAGGTACACTATTTTATCTGTTCTCATTCAAGGATCTAGGTTTTGCTGTTTTAGATAATTCTGTCTCCTGAAAGCGCAGATTGAAAAGAAATCAGTTGCAATACATGTATGTATGTATGTTAGTTTGCTTTTAGGGTATAATTGCCAAACAGAGACAGAATTGACTGAAGTGACATAACCTAGCTCTATGTTGATAGATGTGACTGTACTTGACAGGGTTTAACTTTGGCAGATACAGTAATGATAATAGAGGTCAGCTGGGAAAGTGTATTAAGGGACTTTTGTGATTGAAATTTTAATACATCTAATATGTTTTGCAGTTCACTAGTTACCCCATCTAGAGCTGCATTGTTATTAATTTCTCTAGCCAATGTTTCAATTTATTGGCAGAGAGTTGATCTGCCAAAGAATTGTTTATTTATTTTTTGCCAAAGAATTTATTTTAACCATTTAAAAGCCATTCCTTACGTTCTTGTTCAAGAACATTTTACTGGTTCTGTGTTTACTGTAGCATTTCAACCAGTTTTTGTTCAGTGACTAAGCTAATAAATAATTAAATAAATAAACAAATTTTCTGTTGTTGACACACATAAATGGTTAGATTGGTAAAGTTAAGCTATTCAAATGGACATCTGTATAAGGATTTTATGACAGCAGCCAGGGGATCATGTTGTGAGGATTTGTTATAAAGCTTATTCAATCTCTTTACGCCAGACACCAAATCAGCTGAAGTTGAAGAATCAGCTGAAAATGAGGAGCCAATGGAGACATCTGCAGCTGAAATAAGTGTTGAAGATTCAAGTGACAAAGCAGCGGTTGAGAAAGATGACAGTACATCCATGGACACTTCAGAATTAGATGCTTCCAAAGAGAACAGCTTGTCAGTTTCTTTGTTTGTACACACTGATGACATACAAGATGACCTCGATGATGATCTGAAGGAAGCTGCTGCTAAAGCTGCCGCTGCGGCTGACGCTGCTGCCAAGAATCAACAAAAGGAGGAAGAGAAATCTGTTAAAGGTGACGGGCAAAAGACATTTATCTTTAGAATTTGTAGAGGCCAATTTCAGGTAACTGAGCCTTAAAGGTAGAGGTCAAGATGTGAAGATCATTCAATTTATTCAAGTCTTTCCAGTCTATTACTCACTTGCTTCAAAGTGCACTGAAATATAAAGGATTTTCCCGTCAGCAGTAAGTGGTGCCATGACAGAAGATGGGCCAAAAGTACCTTGCTAGTGAAGTGCTTCCTGACAATGGAGGAAACTGAATGCCATTGAGTACTTCCAGGTTCATCTGGCTATGCATTACATTTGGACACACACAGTCAAAACAACTTCTTACAATCCTTTCATCAGCATCAAAATGGCAGGACAACAAGAAACTCATTTGCTGATTGATTCTTCCTGGAAAGACCTTTCTATGGCTGGTTGAAGTTCTAACCAAAAGGAAGAAAAAAGATGTTGGGTCTGCAAAGATGTGACACGCTTCCATTTCAGGCCATTTAATTTCAAAACTTTGTAAATTTTCTACCAATATCAGGCTCATCATTGACAGATCTTGTGTTAAATGGAGAAATGTGCATTACTTCTTTGAAAAGCTTTGAGTGTTAGCAAACACCTTGCTCCTATATGGCAGCTAATTTATTATTATTTGCTTTGCACGTTACTTAGCCCTCTTTTCCTTGTCAACATGTACAAAATACAAAAGAATTTTGAAGTGAAAATGAGGCAAAGAGGGCTAATTAACATGCATGCTGCTTAATAGCTGCCCTAGTTATTGTTGTGTTCTGTTTGTTTTTTACTTCAACAGCTCACTGATCCTGTGCTTAATTTATGTTGCAGGCAAAACTCCTACGAAGGATAGTGAGACAAAGACCTCAAAAGATGATTCCAAGCCAGCAGAGAAGACAAAAGAAGAAAAGCCAAAAGATGGGAGCACATCCAAAGGACAGAGGTGAGCAGTTTTCAACCCTTTGTCCTCTACAGGGGCCATGAGAATAGCAGTCTTCTGTTAGTTAGCTATTATCCTGAGAAATCATGCAGAATATTTAACAATTATCCAGCAAAATCGTTTGAGATATCTGACACTTAGCACCACGAGGCAGTAGGGTGAGTTGGCTAAAATCAAGCCACATTCAACACACTAATCGAAAAATACAATTGACTGAATTTATCTCTCAAAAAGTTGTGAAAGCTGCCATTTTTATTGATGACACACAGAATTACAGATATCACCGGATATCTGTTAAGTACCCACAACGATTATTGAGTCGGGTGTTTCATTAGAAGCCAGCAACTGGCGAAAATTGCCTACTTTTTCCAGAATTTACCTCTTACCACTGCCTACTTTGTCCATATTTTCACTCAAATTATTAAAGAAATTCATCAGGTCACCGCCTACTTTAGTTAGCTCAGACAGTTATCTCAAAAAACTTATTGAAACCCCTGTTGAGTGCACTATAACCATATTTGGACAGTGTTATGATTTGTTGAATAGTAAGTAACAATAATGCTCTGTTTTGCGAGGGCTGTGTCCTTTGGAATAATAGTATTTGTTTCATTTTAAATAGTTTGTCTGATAAAGAAACTAAGGGCAAAGCAAGTGAAGCTAAAGGAAAAGCAGCAGATAGCAAGACAGCCAAGACAGCAGACAAGACAACCAAAACACCTGGCAAGAGCACGACATCTGCAAGAGACAAGAAGGAAACTGGCAAGAGCCTGTGGGTGAGCAATCTGTCATCTGTGACAAGAGCTGCTGATCTCAAAACACGATTCAGTCAATATGGAAAGGTAAGTAAGCAATTGACAGTTTGCTGATATTTGATTTTTCTCAGATGGTCATAATCTTTATGTTCAAAAGTATTACTACCCTACACTGACCAACATGAAAGCTTGGCTACTTTGGTCAGTGTGCACGTATCAACAAATCTGTCATATCTTACCTATTCTTTTCCTATTAATTTATGTATATATGTTGTGGTTCAATTTTTATTTGCCTTTATTTTATGTGGCTAAATGTAAACCTCCAGTGCATTGCTGCCTTCTGTGCATCAGGCCCTTCCACCTTTAACGTACCCACTCCGAAGCTCATCTTTTGTCAATGAGTTTAAGTACACAGGGGAAACTGAAACCCTGTTGAAGTCCTGAAATTTTTTCAGGCAATTGCATAAATTGCATTCACAACTGCAAGGATCATTCTTCATACTGTTATTCTGTCAAGTAGCTGGAACTCGTGCTTCATACTTGGGAAATTCACTGCTTGCAGCTCGTAATGACAGGCATGAATTTCCTGGAAATGTGTATGAAAAATTTCTGATATATTTGCATTTACTGGTTTATGTTGCTGTGGCATAAACTCGAGTGCCATTGGAATGCCTGTACATCCTAAACTGAGGGAGAAAATAAGTCCATTTAAGATCCTGAACTTGCGTTTGGCAATAGCTTATGTTAATGTTGAAGTTTCCTATGGATAGTGCTCATTGCTATTTTGTCGCCAGGTTGTCGGAGCAAAGATAGTCACAAACTCCAAGGCACCTGGGGCTCAATGCTTTGGACTGGTTACCATGTCAACCAGTGAAGAGGCTGCCAAGTGCATATCGCATCTTCATCGTACTGAACTGCATGGGAAGACTATTACGGTGGACAGAGTAAGTGTCATGAATGTTATTTAACTTGTTTCCTTCAAACACTGCAAGAGATGTACATTTTGGTGTTAAAGCGTCTGGAAACACGATTTATTTGCTTATAATCAAAGTTGATGGATTTTTCTTTGCAGGCTAAAGGTGATCGCATACCCACAACTCAGTCTGGCAGCGCTGGAAAGAAACCAGCAGTGAAGAAGCAACCTGATAAGAAACAGACTGATAAGAAGCCAGCAGAGAAGAAACAGGCAGAGAAGAAGGATAAACCAGGTAAAATATAGGACTATGAGGTTTATAATAATTATTGTTAGTAACACAGAACTGTTGTTAATGACCAACAACTGGTCTCCCAGGGAGAAGATAGCAGATAGAAGGGACCCTTAAGTTTACAACAATCTGCCTTCCATGCATTACTATCCAGAAAAGAATGATAAACCAGGTAAAATATAGGACCATGAGGTTTATAATTGAATAGCTTAGTGGAAAACTCTCCTAAGTGACTTTGCGTCTTTTGGTCCGTGTTTTCTCAAACTAAATGCAAAACAGCGGAAAAATACAACATGAAAACAAGCCTGTTTGTGAGAAATCACCAATTTTTGAGTGAAATAATAAAAAAAAACACCCAAAAAGTCCCTTGGGAGAGTTTTCCACTAAGCTCTTCAATGCAGAACAAGGAACTGTGATAATGACCAACAACTGGTGTCCCAGAAACAAGATAGCAGATATAAAGCACCCCTTAAGTCCATGACAATGTGCCTTCCTTACATTACTATCCATTTGAGACTTAGTGTGGTATTCCTCAATATGTGGTCACGTTTTAATTACATCAAAAGAAACACAACGTTAAAGTTGTACCAGAAAAATCCTTACAGTAAAGGACTTCTCACATGCTCACAAAAATGGTAATTTTCTAGTAAAACTTCTGGTAAATATGTTTCACTCCCACACCGACGCAGCACCACAGTTTATTCAGAAACTAACCCCCTTTATTCATTTGTGGTAAATGTGTTTTGCATTGTTGCTACACAGGTGATTCAACTGATAAATCCAAGGCCAAAACTGATGACAAAAAGCAGCCAGAAAAGAGTAAGAAACCAGCCGAGAAATCAACTGGTAAATCTACTTCAGCCACTAAAACGCCAGCTAAATCAACCTCCAAACCCACCCCCAAACAACAGAAGTCAGGTTAGTACTTCAGCATTTTTGTAGCTAAAAAATTTGCTTTTAGTATTTGTGTTGTTGCTTTGTCCTTTTATGTTCTGTAGTGTTGTGACTGCAAGGTAGATTCTCTTCTTAGTTGTTATAACTTGTTGTCTTGGATTTGTTACTCTACTTTGGTGATTTGTCCTTGTGAACTTTTAGGGGAGTTTAGTGACATAACTGTGTCTTGCTGCATTTTTAATCAGCACACCCATCTTACCACATTAGAGGCTGGTTTCCCTGTCTTCTATCTGTTATTGGTTTACTCAAATTTCTGCTTGGTTTGTGCCTTATTCTCAACAACACTGGATGCATTTCTTGTGGTGTACGCTTAAAATGATGATGATGATGATGATGATGATGATGATGACAACGACGTCAAAGATGGTGACTTATGAGGGGAAGACTTATGCTAGTCCCAAACAAGCAAATCTTAGCTTAGATAACTTTTCAGCACGTCCAGTTGGCATATTAAGACAAATCATTTATCACCCTATGAATCATCCACCACTGCTCTTTGGTTACTAGCATGTTATCCTGGTTGCTGATTATCAGATGTATGAGTGACATACAAATAAGGACCATCTTGCTTCCACGGCAAAGGATTTTCTTCTAAACAGCGGATACGTATAGTCAAACACTCTTGAATATTGACACATGCCGTCAAGGCAATCTTTTCACAACAGCCTTGGTTTGTTGTACCAGCGGTCTGTCTATTTACCTAGACTGTAAAGCTCAACTAAACGTCCAATGTTCTGGCTGTTGTAGAGCGATTTGGTGGTGTTTCATTTAGTTTTGTTATTTGAAATCATGGAATTGTAAATTGCCCTGCCCAAGAGCCACCTGGGTTCATTCAGGAAGTGCACTGCGCCCTAGCCTGTTACATTTTCGCCTTTCTCTATCAAACAAGAAGACTTATGAGGGGGAGAGTTATGCACGCCATTCCTCTCATCTGTCATATCTTCAACTACAATCTAATATCAACTGTTACCAATCTTCATTTTCCCACGCACAATTCCTGAATGGAACTTATTACCACCAACGTGTACACGGTTATCAATTTAGCTTTAGATTGGGTCTCGTTACAAACCGGAATTTTTGTGGAGTCTGTTTATCTAAGTGTTTGTGGTCCAGACTTTGTTTAACTTTGGGTATAAATTGTTCTGTTTTGTTTCACAATTAATGCTAATCACAGGAAGTTCTTCAAGTGCCAAAAAAGACGACGATTCTAAACGTGCGTCCTCCTCAGCAAACAAAGATAAAGCCGACTCGACCTCGACCAAGTCGTCAGACAAGGAGAAAGACAAAGAGAAAGAAAAGGACAAGGACAGTGCGAAAGATAAGGACAAGAGCAAAGACAAGGACGATAAGAAGTCGTCATCCCACAGCAAAAGCAGTGATGAGAAGAGCGGTGATCGGACATCCCCTAAGATAAAGTCCCTGGACGAGATTCGGCGTGCCAGGCAGGAGAGACAGCGTCAGGAGAGAGCTAAAGAGATCAGAGAACAACGAGAACGCGAGAGACAGGAAAGGCTCAAACGTGAGCGAGAGAGACTTGAACGAGAGAAAATCGCTGAACGACAACGCGAACGCGAACGAGAAAGAGAACGCGAAAGGAGGAGACTGCAGATAATACGGGAACGAGAATTCCGCGAGAGACAGGAACGAGAGCGGCTCCGTCTGCAGCGAGAGCTAGAGAGACAGAGAGAACTTGAACGGCAGCGTGAACGGGAACGCCGAGAACGAGAAGAACGTGATCGCTTGGAGAGAGAACGGCGTGATCGCCTTGAACGTGAAAGACTCGAGCGTGAACGTATAGAACGTGATCGCTTGCAACGCATCGAAAGAGATCGCTTGGAACGCTTGGAGCGTGAACGCCTTGAGCGTGAGCGTTTGGACCGTCAGCGCTTAGAACGTGAACGATTAGAACGCGACCGACGAAACTTGAAACGCCCTGGTGCGCCTTTCCAGCGCGGTGATCCTGGACATGCTGAGAAGCCAGTTGGCTTCTGGCAGGAACCTAAACGGGCTGCAGTAGGAGAGGGAAGACCGCGTGACTTTTTCAGTACCGGATTAACCGATCGTGACAGGCGTGACCGCTCTGATGTGACATCTGAGAGGCGTGACTCGAGAGGTGGTCATCGTGACGAACCAAGGCAAACTGCTGGCAGCCGTGAAAGGGACCTACGAAGGAGTGAGGAATGGAGCCGTGCTGATGAGCGGAGGTTGAAGAAAGATGAACGAGATCGCCGCAGTGATGACGGCCATCGCGGCGGCCGTGACAAGCTTATGGGGCGTGACCATGAGCATTCCAGAGGATCGCGTGACCGTGGTGGTCATGAGAGCAAGGCCTGGGCGGTAGCTGGAGCAGACCTCTCGGGAGCTAATGTTGGTGTTCTTGGAGCAGGCATGGATCCACAGAAGAGTTTGAGCATCCTGTTAGAGCGAGCTGGTGTCAGAGGCATCCTGGGCTCCGGACCAGGTGCCCAGGGCCACAGTGTACGTGGTGACCTGGGCAAGACCATGGGCGGGATAGAAGAGCATCCCTGGCGTGCACCGGACCCGCGGGACAGCAGACCTCCAATCCCGCAAACTGATCGTGGCGCGAGTTTCAGTCATGGTGCTTCTGGGCTCGCAGACATAAGATCTGTGAATGTTGACGCGCGGTTTGGTTCACTGCAAATGGACACAGGCCACCGCGCCGTTGGACTTGGAGGAGTGGAATCTGCCAAGCCGCCTGCGCGTGACTGGCGTGATACACACAGTGCCACCTTGTCATCACGCGACCGCGATGCCTTAGCTGCACGGGAACGAGAGCGACCTCGTGACCGCGGAGTAGAATCCAAACAGAACGTGCCACGTGCGGGAGCCATGTACGATACACGTGATACGCGAGCCCCAATTAGCCGTGACTCTATACCGCCGAGAGGAGGCTGGGGAAATGGCATGGATTCCCGCCAAGTCGCTAACCCAGCGCTGAGTCTGTCAACTGCTGGGCGACCTCCTGTGGATGATAGGTCACGTGCTGCTGTCCCTACACGTAACACTGCCCCATCCCCGTGGAACCCATCCGGGAGCTCACTAGCTACACCTATGCCCAGAGGTGCCTATGGTGGGAGTGCTGTGCCAGGACCTGAGAGACGACATCCTGCGACGGCCGATGTCAGATATGACCCTTACAAGGCGCCTCCTCGCGTCAGTATGATGCGCCGGTACTGAGGAACTGTACAGTGACTTGTGTGCCTTCACAAGAATGATTTGAGTTTGAACTGCTGTATATTGACTTCTTCTTGAACGTTATATATATTTTGCGTTACACGCCCAACTGTGTACTTCAGCTGGAGAGTGACCTCAAAAGACCTTACTTACGTTGGACTTCCAACCATCATATCAACTTGTATTGTTTTCTCGTAATTAGCATGATTGACTGTTTGGTAAAACTACTTTTTAGGTGGTTAAGTTGCATTTGCGTAATCTTAATCTTGCGTGGATACCTGGGCAAATCGATGAGTTTGGGGGATAATTCTTTTAACGATCACCAGTTTTATGAAATTATGACAGATATCTTCTGCGTTGTTCACAGAATGTTCTCAATTTAACTAAGTTTTTAGCCACAGTAGTAGTGGGGTGGGGTGTTACTTTTCACAGTAGCTGTTAGATGATTTGATTGCATGTGCAATAAAAGTTGTACGTTGAAATTTATTAAACCCTAACCTGGCCAATGTTCGTTCCTCTGGAGTTTGTGACATGTTACGCGTTGTGGAATCAAACCGTAAAAGACATTCCTATTGATGCGGTGCCGTGCTGATAAAACTCCTCTTCGAGGAAAGCTGCTGACAAGATCGTGAAAAAGAATTTGGAAATACGAGGAATCAAAGTTCAGTTCTGGAGCAAACCGCGCCATTTCAGTCAATTTCTACGCCAGTAATCACTGAAGAAAATATGCTTAATCCGACGAATGTAAGACAAAGAGATAAGAAATCGGTTGGCATTTTTCGTTAGTTTTAAGGTAGCTCGAATTTTATTTCGTTTACTGCTGTCTCCCTTTCACGGAAGCGTGTTAAAAAGCAAAATATATCAGCGAGCACGTCAGCTTCAATTGCATTAGGTTAGGCGACAAACAGTTTAGGTTCGGGGTAATTATCGCCAAAATTTAGGATGAATTTTCTAGGAGTGTTTGAGTCGCCATTGTTTGTTATGGCGAAGTAAGCACAAGCAAATAAAATCCGTGTCTCTCGGCTGTAATCATTTGGTTGTCGCAAGACCAAGTGCGCAGGTCTCGACTAATTTCTCGGATGTCATCCCTTGGCTCCTCTCCCATAAGCGCAGTGGAACGCTTGCTTGTGCTTATTTTCCCACTGATCAAACGAACGCTCATTTATTGAATGTGTTGGTGTGAAATGTTGATGCAGGTAACTTGCTTTTATTAACCATTGTGTCCCAGTACAGGAAACACGACTCTTGCCAGCTGAAAGGTGAGTTGTTTAATGCAAGCTGTCATTTAGTCTTCTTTTCATAGTGACTATTAAACACACGTGTTGTTTTTCTTGAAGGGTGGGGGTGCGCGGAGGGCTGAAACTCCCCATCTCCTTCATTCGAATCCTTTTTCTATGACAGTCGCGCAATTGTCTGTATTTCCCCCTATATTTTCCTCTTAAGCCATCTCGTATCTCTTCCCACTTCCCTCCCTTGATCCCACTTCGCCCTTGAAGATATTTCAACTTTTCCTGGAAGAATAAAGCTCGTCGATTCGGAATCGTGGAATAGGAAATGCGAGGCTGCATCCTCTCTGTTAGTGTTACCCACGTTTACGTGACATCTATGCAATGTTCGTATTTCAGAGGAGTCTGCAGACAAAATATCTGAAGAGGCGTAGTAACAACTAATAAACGAGGATTTGCCGAATTTGCGCCACGATGTCTTCTTTGGCTCAAGTCCCACTAGTCCAGTTCTGGCCCTACGTGTAGTGTTTGCTTTACAGAGAGAGGAGTTGTTTCGCGCTCCTCGTACTCTTTCCAACAACTACAAGCGCACAAAAAAATTATTTCCACTGAAACGCGCATACCCACTACAACAATTCCAATAGCTTTACGAGCGTATGTGTAGGCGACTTTTAGTCACTCATGTCGCAGTAAAAAGTTCAACGCTGTTCAACTTTTTACACCGCTTAAGTCCCGTTCACATCGTTTCTTCTTTTATTTACGCTCCTGGATACATTTCACGTCGTTGTGCGCGGCATAATTGGTACCTCGGTAAAAATTAATTTGAAGAAAACCATGTCGCGCGTGATTAGTTTCGCTGGAAATCTCCCTTTACAAAACCAGTCTTAAGCTCAGGCCAAACGGACTCGCAAGTAGACGCAAGTTGACAACTTTGGTCTACTTGCGACTCCGTTTGGCCAGGACTTGGGTGTACTTGCGAGCACTTGCGCTCATTTTTGTCGAGATCAAATTTTCACGCAAGTCGACACAAGCTTTTCACCGTTAAGCCACCCAACTCAAGTCGACGCAAGTTGAGTGACATCCATTCCATGTTATGGCAACCCAGTAGCCATCGAAATGGTTTTTTTTTTTTTTGCGACTTTCGTGTACTTGCGAGGAAACTTGCGAGATCGTTTGGCCACCCAATGCAAGTCGCTTGCGGTTACTTGCGACAACTTGCGAGTCCGTTTGGCCTGGGCTTTAGAGGCTGTGTAAGTAGGCCCTTATACTTCTCAGGGGTATTAAAGCGAGTGAAACACGCACACGCGACAATTCCTCTCGCGAGAATTCGCCACGCGCGGGAGGCAATTTTCGCGAGCGAAAATCACGTGCCAACGCGTTCATACACTCGAGTTTTCTTTCCTGGGTATTTGAGGTTGTGGTCGAGTATTTTTTTGGAGTAGGTTAGTGTGTCGTGTTGAAAGACAACCTATTACAAGTTACGTCAAACGAAGCTTGATTGCCAGATAGCTAAAGGGACAGTTATTCGGTTTGGCGCATGTGCAAGCTATGACGTAGCTCGCTCAACTCCATTGTTTAGAAACCAATCAGAGGCAAGTATATAACTTGTGCGTCCGGTCCGGAATAAAACCTTAAAGCCGAAGAATAAATTCGATGTTCAATACTAAATTCAACATTTTTTGTGTAAATCCGTTGAAATCTTCCGTGAAATTTGGGCATCAGTCATTCTGCTAGCCTTTGTGTAGCCGTGTGGGTACGTGTAGACCTTTTTTATCTGCTTGCACAAAATTACAGCCTGTGATTACTAAAATATGTGGTTGATACGAAAACTAAAATGTACTTAATGCATGGAGTTGGAACTTTCAAAATGAATTCTAATGAGCAATCTCACTTTTAACGTTTTTGCGACTGACAGTGACATTTTCTAAGGCAAATTTACCGCCAAAGTCATCTGTACGTTTCCGATTGTTTTATAAACAATAGAATCGAATGGGCCAACGTTAGCTCATGCGCTGAGCAGGGAAACCCTCCCTTTAACATGAGGGTATATTTCCGTTTCGATGTTTGACTTGCTGCTATCTTAAGCTTTATAACTTTTCATTTTGCAGGTACGTATGGACTTAGTTGATGGACGTTGTGAGCATTTTAGGACAGTTGTTTTAATCTTCTCTTTCTGCATGAAAATGGCAGATGATGAGTGTCAAGCAGAGTCGTTTTGACCAGCTATTTGTTGCGTTTAATAAAATATTTCTGCAAGCATTCTTCTAATTGATATTGTCATTGCCCACGTTCGAGAATTTTTTTTCCTGTTCTAACATGCCTCGTTCTCACGTTCGTAAAACTGGATGGGGACGTAAAGGGTGCTTACGATTTGTCAAAAAAATCCGGAAATTTCGGTTTGAAGTCGAATGGTAAGGTAATTTTCTGGAAAATCTTTTCGGAAATTGTGGACAACCTCCAGAGGTAGTCCTCTTTTTCCGTTCGGGACGGAATTTCGGAAAATTGCTTACCATTTGAGTGAATCATTCCGTTTCCAGGTCCTTTTATGCTAGAACGAATGAGTGCGCATGACGGAAAGCCTGGCAGTAAATGGTAAGGGCCAATCTCATCCGGTTGATCGGTAAATTCGGAAAATCGTTTACCATTATTCAACGGTCATTCCAACCGGATTTTTCTGACAAATGGTAAGCACCCAAAAAGAACCCACACACTGATCGAAAAGAGTAGTTCCCGGTGTTGTGGTCTGCCCTCACACACATCTCAGGGTTGGGTGTAGGCTGGGCGATGGACTGACCACTTATCCCAAGAGCCTCTGTTGGTTTTAGAAACCTCTTAGGAGACCCTGTGTGCCAATTGGCGTGGATGAGGCATAATGTTGTTGATGAATGATAAGCTAATGATTAACAAACATCGTTGGCCAACGCCATCCAACATTGTTGGGCCAACATGTTTGGTGCGTTTAAGCATCGTGTTGGCAGTTGAAACAACATCCAACACGGTGTTCAAAACGCACCCAACAAGTTGGATCCAAATGTTGCAAGCGTTTGTATGGAAGGTATGAAAATGCTTTCGAATAGATCACCAAGAGAAGCTCTCACATCCGTGATAAGTTGTGTTCCCCTCTATAAAAAGGGACCTGTTAACAAATTTGTGCAAGTGTTGATACTGTAGTCCCAGGGCCCTGTTGCTCGAAGCATGGTTAGCGATAACCTGGGTTTAATACCATGACACCCTGTAGGTTTAGGTGTTTATAGACTGCAGAATGCAGAACAGGCGTTATTTTTTTGCGTATTTCAGGCGAGTGGAGACTCCAGCGATGCGAGCATGGAGCGCGAGACGCGCGCGAAACTTCGCGCTCGGCTAGATAAGCGCCCGTTATGCTGGTTAAGGTGTTAAATTTATGTTAACCAGTGGTTAGTGCTGACCATCCATCGAGCAACTCGGGCCTGCATGCCCATGTATGTCCCAGTTGTTTTAGCCTGTTCCAGGCTCTTTGATATGTGGGGCGAGCGCGCGGGAACGAGCGACGAAAATTTGCCCTTTCCTCAGTCCTGCGCGATTTTCTTCCCTCGTTATTCGGTCGTTGTCTTCGCTCGCCCCAAATATCAAAGAGCCTGTAACAGGCTACAATTGTTCAAGGGGGCGATATACCTGGATGTTAGTGAAAGACGAAGGGATTTTATGAAGAAATTAAAAAGGCAAGACAGTCCTCTACAAGATGGGCGCACGGCAGGTTGAGGGCAGACAGTTCGGTGTTCGCTCATTAATTTTTAACCTCCATATTTAATTTTTAGTCACCTTAAAATCTTTAGTTTTCTCACCTTCGCTAAAATCACCCCCCTCCCCCTTATATCCCTTTCTTCTTCTTAAACACTCTAAAAAATCACCCACAAATTCTGAGATATGGGGTTATGTACTACAAACCTATGATGGTTTTTTGGATGACTTTTATATGGCGAAAAGTTGTCCCAGATAAGAGGGTCACTCTCCCAGCCGAGTCAACTTTAGCGAGCGTTTATATGCGAAAAAGTTGACCCTTTTGCCCGAGCCAGCAGCACTCGCGCATGCTCCGTTGACCCGGCTAGGCGATATCAGGAGAAAAGTTGGCTCGACTAGGAGGGTGACCCTACCATCGAAAGAGGGTGACCCGGCTAGGAGGGTCACCTTCTAGCCGAGCCAACTTTTTGTTTCTCATGTAAACGGTCCTCCAAGTTTTGTAAGGAAATGTAGGAAAAGTTGGCTCGCCCAGGGTAGCTCGGGTAGGCGGGTAACCCTTCTACACGGGACAACTTTTCTCCATATAAACGGGGCCTAAGTGTTTCTTTAGTCCCTGTCAAGAATGATCCATTGGTGTGCACGCTTTCAGGGCTGCGTGGATATGCCCTGGTTTTCAAACAGTCTGATATAGAATACCGGTATAGAAATGGGTAATCTACTCGGAAAGGAAGTAAAAAGGATATGAGCTCACACAGATTAAATTTTTAGTGTGGGAATTTCTTCTACAGCTTCAAATCTGTACATTCTGCAACTCGATTTCGCTGAAACTTGATGGGCATTCAGAAGACAATCTCGTCAAGATTAGTGTTTAACTGGCACGTTCCTCTTTAGGTAATTTTTGTGTCCGAGCAAGCATCTCAAGTCAAAGTCCGATGGACTATCTTGTGTCTTGTGATTTGACAGAGGCAGATTTTGTAATTACAAGACCTTTTAAACGTTACTAGATTCTAAGGGCGTAAAATATGAACCAAAAATATGAACGTTTTAAAAAATTAATAATAAAATTCCATCTCGATAAGTATTCCTTATATAAAATGTCCATCGGTGTTGTCATTTCATTGTTTCAGTCGCTGAGCCACCTATTTCCCCATCGTTGGCGGTCCTTTGCTTATTACTTTCACTTTACTGTATTTTTTGGACCGTAGGTCTTTACAGATCCCATATGCTGTGTATTTTTAGCATGGTTTTGTCCATTTTTCTTTGCGAGACGCCATCGTGACACTTGGATTCCTTGCTATCCGGGCTACGTGGTATGGCAACGCGTGGATCGGATGGCAAGAGAGTCCAAGGTACGGAACTTGATATCGTGAACGGGTTCATTGTGCAATTTATTGGCGCTCGCATTAAGCTGGCGTATACCATGCCGATGAGTTCCAATAAGGACGAAACAGCTGTCCATGGTTGCAGCCCTACTTTATCGGGTCTCGGTCATGTTGGTGTCTCGCAAAGTCAACTTTTCGCACGTAGTATCAGCCTTGCTTGTTACATTGCACATTCGATTTATTTTTTGGCTGATTAGATCTCTTGTAGATCCTACGTTTTACAGCATTATCGGCGCGCCCTCGGTGTAAAAACCTCGTCCTTTGCTTATTACTTTCACTTTAAAATAGATAGTCGTCCAGGAAGACTCTAAAGGTCTAAAAACGTAAATTTTATGAGTTTTTCATATGCGCAAGAAGTTGACCGGTCAAAGTTCTTACCTCAAGATTTCAGTGACACGTGTAATTAGTGATACGCCCGGGGGGTGGGGGTGGGGGAGGGGGGGAGGTACTCTCAGAAAAATTGGGTGGGGGTGTGCGGCCCGCTTCCTGAAACCCTTACTTTATTTCAGACCAAACTCTGCGATTTTCCCTACCCTATTTCAGACCTGACCAAACATTTGATACCCTATTTCAGACGTCGATTTCACGTACACGGTTGGCGTAAACATAATTAAAAGACAAAAAAAGAGGGTTTTTGTTGATGGTCTTATCGCCTAAAGATGAAAAAGTAGCTTCTTCTAGAAAAACATACCCAATTCAAGACTAGAGTGCACAAACATACCATATTCCAAACCAAAATGGTCAAAATCGATACCCAATTTCAGACCAAAACGGCTAAAAAACCATACCCTTTGGGGCTGCACATACCTATATAGCCAATATAAGGGAATACCCCCCCCCCCCGGCGGGGATACGCCGAAAACAATTTATTAAATAACTTATTAAGAAGACATTCTTCTCGTGAATAATGCGCTACTGTTGGTAACCGTTTTAGCGTTTACCGACTACCGATAGCTCTGCAGAATAGACGTCGGGTATACTGTAGGGACTGTTTGGTGTCCTTCAAAGGATGAGTTATTGGAAGTTTTTAGAGAAGGGATGCGGATTATGGTTAACCAACCACCCCATTTGCAATTGGCAGCTGAACATGGTCTGGTACATTTCTTTGCCGCCCTCAGCAAGACACAACGTGACATGACCAAATTTTACGTTTTCTTGAGAACGTGAGCACATGACGACAAATTTTTCTTTCTTTTTCCTTACTTTGACGTCGTTCTTTACAATTTGAGTTCTTGGACAGCTCGCAAGCATTTTCCAAGTGCAACAAACTGGAATAATCGCGAAAGAGATACAGAAACGAGAACTTATACAATATTTTGAAATGACGTTTTCGTTGCCGTTGCCGTAGTGGTTGCTTAAGGTCCCTATTAATGGCACACCCTCATTCACACCGCATCCCTGAGTACTGGCTCATCCCAGGAGGGGACCTAGCAGTTGACTGTAACTGCATAGCAAAGGCAGAACAGAAGATACTATAGTAAGGGAAAAGCCTTTTTTTTCTGATGTTCATACAGTTCTCGGAGTTGCAAGGGCAGATGATTGGAACCAGACGCTTTGTCTTTGTTTCAGCTTCATTCCCATCCAACTGAAGATACTATGGAAAGGATTGGCGTTTTCAAGAAATCGCATAAAAAGGGTAAAAAATTTCCTCATATGTAACAGTTCGTTGACCGCGTACGCGTTGAGTTATCAACGAATAATGCACGAGCCTGCGAGCGCAGATTCCTTGCCTAGCAGTCTATACAAGTTTTGGCAGGCTGCGTCCGCCCCCGACGCACCCCCGACCTGCCCACACTCAACTGTTGCTTTTATTAATTATGGACAACGGGAAAGAAGCCAAAAATGCTATGATTCCACAGGTTTTGATGTATTCTGTGTTTGAGTTGAAAATTGCAGTTTGTATACAGCATAAAATTTATGACAAGTGAGGCGCCAGCGATCACGTAAGCTTCCACTCATCCCCAGCGGGCGGGTAAACGACGGGAGAGTTGAAAACACTGACCCCGCTCCGTGGACTACCTACTGACCCCCACTCCGTGGACTACCCAACGGAGTACTCCACGGATTACCCTATGGACTACTCCGCGGACTACCCCTCTTATGGTAAAGCAAAAATTACTTTTAGGCTGAAAAAAAGATACAAGATTGAAGAGAAGTACTTGCGTAAGTCGCCATCTTGGTTACTGCCATTTTACTTGGAGGGTTTACCTAAAAGATGGAATCCGGAATCCGGAATTCGGAATCCGGAATCCAGAATCAGGAATCTGGAATCTAGAAAATCAGAAAGAGCTCAGATTGAGGACAATATTTGAAACCAAATGTTTCTGCAAATGATCAAACTCTACTACCATCACTGTGTTTCGCCTATATCCTAAGTTGGCATCAAAATGCTCCTGTTTTGTATATACCGTAGGTAACTCGGATTGCGCCATCTTATATGAAACACGTAATTCAGCTACTAGGCAAGTTGTTTGGCTATAAAATAATGTAAATAAAAGTAAGATGTTTATAACTTTTACTTTTCATTTTCTCTGTAACATTCGCAAGTTGATTGCCTTGTGACGAAAGATCCTCGTACTTCGAACAAGCTAGGAGCGAGAGATGTATTCGAGTAGTAGCGTTTTGATCGAATTTGATCGTAAGTTACATAACCCGCCTCGATTAGCTTTGCTACATGCGGGTTGTGTATTTCTCTAAATAGTAATCTTTAAATTATTGACATAAAGGGATGATGATGACAGGCCCAAGCTTCATGGGGAGATTTATCTTGGACATCGAGTACCACCGGAACGGTCGTCCACAAGTTCAGTGCCAGTAAATGATCAAAAAGGTGCTCGAAATTTTGCTAAAAGTTGCTCGAAAATTGGTTGACGTTTTCAAAAAGTTGCTCGTTTTGCAAAAAGGTTGCTCGTTATTGAAACAAGTAAGAATAATCAGTTTCGCTTTTTGAGGTAAATTTATTCGTTTCTGCTTATATACGAATGACAGGTTGTCAACTATTCAACCAACTACTTTTAGCGGCACAAAATGTGCACCCGAATGCATGACTTTTAGCATTCGCCACTGTATTCAGTATCAACAGTATGTTTGATAACCGATGGTCATGTTCGGAACATGGAAACAATAATTTCTTAAAAAAAACATCATGAGCACAAAGAATTAAAATAGCACTAAAATAAAGAATGCATGAAATTAATAAGAGGAATAAAAGAACCGAAGACGACGACAGATGTCTTACAGGAGGAGGTAGGTTTCTTAGTCTGGGACTTGGTTTGTTCCTTCCAGTTGAGTCCAGATTCCGGATTCCGGACTCCGAATTCAGGATTCCAGCTTTTAGGTAAACCCGTATGGCGCGTATTTCTTATCAAAATTCAACTTTTCGCTCGTTTTACAAGTTTGACATTCGCCTTTTCAATTGGACGTTCGTTTTATTCATTTCGACATTCGTTTTATTCGCTTCGGCATTCGTTTTATTCGCTTCGGCATTCGTTTTATTCATTTCGACATTCGTTTTATTCGCTTCGGCATTCGTTTTTCAAGGTGGACATTCGTTTTACATAAACAGCATTCGTTTTTTAAGATCGACTTTGTTTTTACATAAAACAACATTCGTTTGTCAAGACTTAAGTTCGACATTCGTTTTACACGGTGTTTTTTCAAGTTCTTCTACATCGTCCGTTCAACATTCGTTTTAACGACGTTCGTTTTAATGGCAACATTCGTTTTGGTTTTTCGCAATGCACTGTGGGATTTGAAAATTAACTGCGAGGCACTGGGTCGAGCGCCCAAAGAAAATGGCGACCGTAAGGGAGGCCTTTCTTTTAAGCAGATATGAAAGGAGTCAAAAAGTGGCACTTAACCATGGTTGAAAAGATTAAACAGGGCTCAAAATACGTGCGTTTTAACCATGGTATAATATCACCAAATATCTATTCGCAAGGACTCTATCATTGTTATTTCGTATATTTGTAGCGAAAATATTAATTCTGAAACGTTTCAACCGATTATTTAGGTTTTAAATGCCAGCGCTGGCGTACTTTTTAGCGTGGTTAAATCAACGCGTGAACTTGTCACCAGAAGACCATGGTGTGATACCGATTAAAATCATTCGTTCTCTACCACAGCGATTAAGTTTTAACCACGGAATAATATCAACAAATATATTTTCGCAGAGACTCTATTATTGTTATTTCGTGTACTTGTAACGAAAATATATATATATTGAAACGTCTCAACCGATTATTTAGGCTTTAAAAACCAGCGCTGGCGTACTTTTAAGTGTGGTTAAATGAGCGCGTAAACTTGTCACCTGAAGACCATGATGCGATTGATACTGATCAAAATCATTCATTCTCTACCAAAAGTCTTAAAATCGCCTCCAGTTACAATTTTTTAAATCAAAAAAAATTGTTTTGAGAGTAGCCATTTAGCTTTGAGCTGCTGGAAATGTTTCACTAAAGAAGGCATCTGCGGAGCTGCGAAGGAGCGAAGGAGCAATTTTTGGCGAAGGAGCAATTTTCCCTATAAGCAATCTCAGGGTAAGTCCCCAAAAAGTGTTGTAAAGCGCATTTGATTATTATCTGAGTACTGAGAAAATGGGCTGGACATAAATGCAATGCAATGATTTTTTAAAAATGTTATTTGTTATCCCCGTTTCAATCTTCTCCATCCTTCACCATTCTCGCCATATTTGCGTTTATTCTTGTCTCTTTGGTGCTTATCTTCTCTGAAAATGTGTTATTCAGTAACTGTTTCGCATTATTTAAATGCATTCTTTATCTCTGCAATAATAACCCAAAATATCGTGACCGTGCTCCTTTAAGATGCGCAGCAAGGACGTCAAAAAAGCAGTAATAATAATAATAATAATAATAATTTAGAACTTATATAGCGCATTTTCCATGTGTATATGTTCAAATGCGCTTTACAAGCAGATGAAATTGGAATTTGGAAATGTTGGTTTTTGTGGAGAGGGGAAAACCGGAGTACCCGGAGAAAAACCTCTCGGAGCAGAGAAGAGAACCAACAACAAACTCAACCCACATATGACGTCGAGTCCGGGAATCGAACCCGGGCCACATTGGTGGAAGGCGAGTGCTCTCACCACTGCGCCATCCCTGCTCCCCAAGTAGATTCAGTAAGCTGAGTAATAGCTTTTCACCTGGATGTCACTTTTTGTTTGCGTCACTACTGTACGCGGACTACCACGTGAGATTTCCTAATTACGCGTTTGAAGGAGGACTTAAACAAAACAGGATAAACTTTCAACTTGGAACCAAACAGTAAGAACCCGACTGCAGGAGAATTCGCCTACAACTAAACTGAATTTTAGCGAGTTAGAAATGTCGCGATCAACTGAGTTCAAAACAACGCGAATTCACTTTACGTCTTCTCAACAGTAAAAGCATTTCAGTCGTGGAATAAATTTAAAATTATTATACAAAGAAAACATATATCTCTACCAAGGAAGAAGAAGATTTCTATATAATTAAAAGCTTTTCTTATTCGATTATTTTAATTTGGAAAATTTATTACCACGTCAACCTTTCCTACCACTGAATATACTAATGTTAATAATGTACGATTGATTGATGTGATTGCTACTGCCGTGGTCAAGTATATAAGCCAATGTGGTTCCGCAACGTCAGAAATTGTCTTTTGTTAACCACGGGCTGTAAACCACGCTGTGAATTGGCTGAGAGAATCATGAAAACCGTCATAGGTTTGGACGGATGCACTACAAGCCGTAACAGAGGTGCTGAGCTCTTCTTGTTCGAAATCAGATCGACGCGGAAGACCGCGGAAGCTTTACTTAAATTTGCTTGTTTGGTGGAATTTCAGTCATCATAAACTGTTATTACAGTACCCTTTTGAAAATTCCTCTCTACCGAACACATTTAATTATGTGAAGACAACTGAAGTGGCATGTAAACTGGATCGAATTTTAAACAAACATACATGAGGCGGTTAAAAGAATATGCGATATCATCAAGTTGCCTTTTAGACCCAGTTGTTCTGCATATGCAACTACTAACTCGTATAGAATAAATGCGCGAAACAAATCTCAATTGATGCCATGTGGTAACGTTAGATAAGCACAAAGGGGAAAGTTCACTTCTTTATAGGGCACTGAAAAGCTGCTCTGATCATGTAAGCTTCTTCCTGACAAATCTGACTACACCCTATAACATGCATCTGAGCAATTTTTTACGCCACCCATTAGTGAGACGACCATATTTTCCTCTAAATTCAGCAGCTTAAGTTAATAGTATCAATTCCGAGGATTCTTTAAGTTACTTCAACTGTCGTCGGTATTCAACCATGTTGCTCGCATTCACAATCTCAACGAATTAACTTGAAATAAGGTTAAAAACTATGTGTAATCAACCATAGTATTAATTAACATCCACTACGTATAGAGAACGAATAGTTCAGTTCTTCAAAGATAATGTTAACAAGCTACAATCTTGGACGGAATAAAATGGACTAATTAACCCCCATCCCCCCCTAAGCAATGATGAAGGGAGCAAAACGCGCCATTTTGGCATCATTGAAATGGGGGGAGGGGTGGTTCAAATGTTCCATTTATTGTGTCCAAGATCAATCTTGGACGGAATAAAATGGACTAATTAACCCCCCCCCCCCCCCAAGCAATGATGAAGGCGCGCGAAGAGCAAAACGCGCCTTTTTGGCATCATTGAAATGGGGGGGGGGGGGGGGTAGGGATGGTTCAAATGTTCCATTTATTGTGTCCAAGATTGTAGCTATCATAAGCTACCGAGAACAATAGACTCAGTGAAGCAGCTCGGCTGGCATGCACTTAGGAGAAAACATTGATGTGGTTAAGAAGTAGGTTTCTCTAATTGCGCTAAATTTTTCCGTCACAAGGTTCTGTTTCGTTTTTCCTTTAAAATCAGTCTTTGCCTAAATGATTCCATAACGAAAAGGGAATGACATACCAAATGAACCGTACGCCGCATTGACTGATGTGATTGCTTCCGACCATGGTCGTTGGGATCATTCCCGTTTTTCGTAATTGTAAAGTATAACTTAAGGTGGTCAAATGAGGTCAAAAGTCATATTTCAATAACGATAGGCTTGAAACTAACTACATGGCGATAGACATGTTTACATTAAAGTGAGGTTAAGGGACACATTAAAGCGTTGAAAAGATTGATATGCTTAAAATGAACGTAGAACTGATATAGATAAGTAGACAGAATACACACCGGTGAATCTCTATCTCTATCTCCTTACAAATGATATGGGCGCACAACCTTCCATGGCAGCGGAGGTTATATTTTGTCATATGTTTTTATATGTTTTCATCACAAGCTTAGTTTGTGATTACAAGTTTGGAGTAAGTAAGTAAGTACCGCTATGGTGTTTGACCTCCGCTTAAAGTGATGTTTTCGTTAGCTAGGAGAATTTGATCTGGGCTGAGTTCCTCGAATCCTGGTTAGCGCTAACCATTGGTTAAGCTGTATTAAAATCTATAAGTTGTCATGGTATTTCACCCCAGTTAGCGCTAACCATGCTTCGAGCAACTGGCTCCTGTTCGGATTCCTCAGCTGAAATTTTAATTGCCCAAAAATGATAGGGAACAAAATTATCCTTTCAGAAAATGCTAGCTGAAACTTAGGTACCACAAACTTTCTAGGCGGAACTATTTTCTGTTCTTTGACTGCCAAAAACAGCAATTACGACCTTTCCGAAAACGTCAAGGGCTATGATTTCCGCATTGCGAATCTTTCAGGGCACGTTCGAAAATGCGATTGCACCCTTTAATCGACGCCAAAAGCCTAAGAAGACCTTCCCTCCACAGAAGAGATATCTACCGAAACTTGTCGTTGGGTACCCCTGAGTGACATCCTGATGCTGATTGAAATAAAAAGAAATCACAAGGTTTTCCTTTAAACCAGTCCTCGCTATTGACCAAACGTTTCCTGCCTTCCCAATGAGAATGAATTGACCTATAAGGATAAAATAAGGACGGAAAACTAAGGCTGGTTTTTATTAACCACGAAACCTAATCTTCCACTAGCTAGGGAAAAAACCTGAGCTGTTTCAAAGGAGAACACTAGCTGGGGGAGAATGGACTCCTGTAGCTGGCCATCTATCATGCATAAGCTAGAATTATTTAGGATTTCAGCTGGAATGAACTGAAGAGAGAATTGTTATGCACGGAAAACGAAAATCTCTTCAGAGACAGATCCGGATTTCTAAATATTCAAGATTTTTTCTTATTCGATTCCTTTTGGAAAATTGGTTGCCACCTGAAACCTTCCAGACCACTGAATATGCCAATAATGTACGATTGAATGATGTGATTACTACAACCGTGGTCAAGTATCACTGAAAGTCAGTGAGGTTCCTCAGGGTCAGAAATTGTCTTTTGTTAACCACGGGCACAAAATCACGCTGTGAATCGGCTAGGAGAATCATGACAAACTTTATAGGTTTGGATGCGCTCAAAAGATTACTATAGTGGTGCTGAAAAAAACATTCGAGCATGTATCTTGTCCGAAATCAGATGCACGCAGAAGCCGTTACTTTTGCCTGTTTGGTGGAATTTCAGTCGTCACAAACTGTTATAACAGTACCCTTTTCAAAATTCCTGTCTATCAAAGTCTTTTAATTAAGTGACGTAATCTGGATCGAAAAGGTTTGAACAAACAAACGGGAGCTAAGACTTTAAATGCGATCGCGTGGGAGCGGTTAAAAGGAAACGCCTGATGCACTTTGCGATGTTACATGTACCCCGTTTAAGTTTAGATCCAGTTGTTCTGCATTAGCGAGACGACCACGTTTTCCTCTAAATTCAGCAGCAGAAGGTTATAGTGCCAATTTCCATTAGTTTGTTAAATTACTTCCTTGCAGCTGTCGTCGATACTTAACCAAGTTCCTCAGTAGTAGTATGGGCTACTATAGACCCAAAAAACTGTCAACCAATCAGAAGCCAGAACAAGCTGTCAATCAAACTCATCAAACATGAATGGACCAACCAGAGGAGAGCATGCGCTGCATTGAAAGGGGTTCTCAATCACGTGACCGGGGCGGGAAAAGGAACACACACTGTTTGGATTGAATAAATAGGTTTAATAAAACGAATTAAAATGGTGGTCAGGCAAATGGAGACCGGTCTGGATCCGTGGTTGGCATTCTGGACAGGCGAAACGGATGGGGAGACAGAA
>JAEMWC010001764.1:95000-98115 GCA_016490735.1 Pachyseris speciosa
CGTATTTGGCAGGCCGCCCCAACCACCTGACTTTTATACGTCGTCTCTTCCTCTGCAAAATCTTCTCCACTCGAAACAAGGGCTCATCGGTTATGTTCACGCGTTTCAGGTCCTGTTGGTAAAAACGTGTTCTCCACCGGCGTACCATCCCATTCTTGCAGCCGATAACTGGGCACGAACCCCGGCACCACTCGACGCACCACAAACACCTCCTCCGTCCAGCCCGGCAGGTAGCTCTTTTGAAACACTCGGTGCTTCTTGTCCAAACGGACGCGCGTCCCCACCGGCAGGGCAGGTGCCTTGGCGCGCCGCCGGGCTTGGCACGCAGTCGATCCGCATACAAGCGTTCCCACACCGCCGCCTCGTTGCCCGCTGTGACTTCCTGGGGCGCCATCCCGATTCTGCGATGCATTGTACCCCTTGACCAAATCCTGTAACGCTTCCAAGTACTTGTACGACCCTTGAGCCGTGAAGTAGCGGTACAATAGATCTTTGAACGTGCGGTTAAACCATTCGGCCACCGTCACCTTGGTATTCCCTCTGGTGGAAAAGTGAGCAATGCCCCAAAGTTTCAACAACGCCTGAAAACTCCGATTGTAAAACTCTTTGCCCGCATCCGTTTGCAACCGATGGGTGGACGTCCCTGGGCGCGTCTCAGAATGATCACAAAGGCGTTGCTGACGGCCGGTCCCGTCTTGGGCTTCGCCGGTTCCACCCACGCGTACTTGGACAGCACGTCGATCACAGCCAACAGATACCGTTGGCCCTTGTTGACGCTGGCCAATTTTTGGACTTCTATCAAATCGGCCACCAGCTGTTGATCGCGGTCAAACACCAACACGGGCAGGGTGGGAAATCGGACACGTCCCGGCCGATGCGAGGTGTAACTGCACACCCCTTCCAAGACATCTCGCGCTCTGCGCAACGAAATCGTCTTGGCCTCGGCAAACCGACGCACTCCACCCAGACTTCCCACTCCCGTCGGGGAGTCGTATTCGGCCGCCAAGACCGCACTGGTCTTCTTTTTGACTCTCCGCTTGGACATCAGGCAAAAACAACACCCTTCGTAACTCTCTTTATTTACATTTTTACATCACTTTTTGGGAATCAATGGTTGACAGGCTCCAGTCAGAGTCTTTGGGCTCCTCCTCCTCCTCGTCCGACGTGTCCGAGTCCGCCATTTCCTCCGAGTAGAACAGGCACTCTTTGTACCGTTTGCAAAGCTCGCAGCCATCGGGCTGCCAATACAATTTGTCCTCGTGCGTGTCATACCCGTACGCATCGCGCATCAGCTCCCGACATTCCTCGCCAATTAATGGCCGAGCTCCCCTCCTACGAAGAAGAAGTGAATACCACACCCTTGTGTCCTTTTCACGGGTGTCCTTGGAGTACCTCACCTCCAAAAACGATTGGCCCTACGTCCGATGCAGTCGCATAAAGATTCTGCCCTACGGTGGAGCCCTACCCGACTGCGTGATCTTCACGTCTCAGGAGTAGGCACCCATGTATTTGCAAAGCATTCGTCAGCAACGTCACCCCGACCTCCACTTCGGAGATGTTAAGACGCTGCCCAACCAGCACTGTTGGTGCAATCAACGCCTGCGGCTAACCACCAGTCACTCCTAGAACAATCCGGGCCGCATGTTCCTGGCCTGTGCCAAGAGGATTTGTTCCTTCTTTCAGTGGTTGGACATGCCTTGGTCCTCACGCATCCTGCAAGAAATGGACAGCCGCAGCCATCAAATGAACGCTTACCTCAACCCATTCCACTACCAGACCCACTTGGGAACATCCCAAGTCACCCAGACCCACCTGGCAGCCTCCCAGGTCACCCCCTTTGCTTTCCATGCACCGCTTCAAGGTCGATCGCATGCTACTACCCCACAAGAGGGTGCACGAGTGTTTGGCGGGCGCACCGCCCAAGAACTTTCCCGTCCTCTCAGACCGTATACGTGCTTGATCACGCCAGACCTTTACCTCTTTTTGATTGGTCCACGTGACAAATAAAAAAAGAGTTCTTCCATCCAGTGTCGTGCCATTTTTCGCAGCATGCCCATCCACATCATCACCGGCGGCGCCGCAGTCACCGACACCTTGGCAGAACATTTAGCCCTGCAACGCGGCCTGCCCTGTCGCGTGATCATCGGACCCCTGCATCCCCGGATACAACAGGGCATTCAACCTCTCCACCCATCGGCCATGGCCAAAGCTCTGCCGCACGTACGCGCCGTGGCCCAAGCACTGGGAAAAACCTTGGCCAACCCCTACACCGAGGATCTCCTGGCGCGCAATTATCACATCGTCAAAGAAGTCGACACCGTGTTTGCCTTCGGTCGTTTCCACCCCGCCAAGACCCTTCCTGAGGTACCCCTGCACGAGACCTCCGCCGTGGAAGGTGGCACCGGGTGGAGCGTGGCTGTAGCCAAACGATTGGGTAAACGTTTGTTCTTCTATGACGTCACCTTCAATCGCTGGTACAAATACTCGCCGCAATACGATTTTCTTCATTCTACTGTCATTTCACCCACCTTGTCCCACCGGAGTCCCATCGTGGGCGCCAGACAGCTTTACCTGTATCCCCGAGCGATGGACGAACTCAAATACCTCTTTCAAGCCTCCAGCATGACCAATGCGACCGTCATGAACAAAGTCTGCCTTTGCATCGATTTGGAGGGTTTTGTACTACCGGATCGTTTCCTGGTCAGAGAAATGGGATAGTGCGATCACCACGGACAAGCCTGCGGTTCGCATCATTACAGTCACGACTTACAATGAGGACGTACCTCCGCGCAAGAACGCCAGATATAGCAAGTCATCCGACAGGTGCATGGGTTACCCTTCCGCCCCCGCCCTCGCCGAACTCGCCTACCCCTCGGAGGAACCTACGCAAACACCTCAAAGCCCTCTACGACGAACATTCCCACCAGCCATTGGCAGCCAGCGCCCCGTCGTGGCTTACAAGGCGTTCGAGGTGAAACAAGACTTATTCAGGGAGAATGGGTCTGCCCAGATTAGACCTAGAGGCCTTCGGTTGCCCCAAGTTCGACGACATGACACGCCTAAGCACCGCGGCCTCTTGTGGACACACGTCAAAGCCCCCAAACGCCACTGCCCC
>JAEMWC010001765.1:0-27500 GCA_016490735.1 Pachyseris speciosa
CAAATCTACAACTCTCCGCTAAGGAATCCTCTCTTAACCACGTCGCTGGTTGAGCAAAACAATTTTAAACATAATAATTCATGCGGTTATTCTACACCCTGTAGTAAGCCTATATAATCACTTGCAAAAAAAATAATTTTAGAAAGTAAATGGAAAAGGTCGATCGCAAAACCTCAGCAAAAAGCTAACCATTTAAAATCAGTGCTTAGGCCTAATCACTAAAGATAAGTGATATTCTATACCAGACTGTAATAAATATCCGCCATCTTGTTCTTCAGTGGTGTGGTGGTAAGAAGTCCGTTCCTGCTAGTGGTAGGTTCAGGTTTAAATCCAGTTCAAATAACATGACATTTCTTTATTTATTCCCTAGTTAGGGGATGAAATGGAACATGAATTTAAAGTATTTTTATTTGATGTCAGTACCTTCAGAATAACCTAGGTTAAAGAATATCAACCTGGGTCAAAAAATCAACCTAGGTCAAATAAAAAATAACCTGAAATCAAATTTAACCTGTAACCTGGACTAGAGTGTTCTTTTTACACTGAGGGTGTACTCTTTCAGAAACTAGGTACTACAAAAACAACACTAAGTCGCAAGGAAGTCAAGGAGCATGGAATCAGTGGAACGCCGCAGCTGTTACAGGATTTTAGGATCATTCGACAAAAACAAGAAAGAGGAATACCTCACAAGGTATTCCTTTTATGTTTCGAACAAATTCCGGCGGAAAAATCCGTTCCATTTGATTTACTAAGGGGACAATCGGGTTTTCGAAAGTGCCAAGAATTTCGCCCAAGGGGTGCTTCAAAATCTGTCACGCAAACGACAATAACGCCCTACATTCGGGTCTAATCAGCTCCATAGTGAACTCTTATCAGCTCCAGTTCCAACACCAAAACAGATCTAAATGTGTCACAGATGTCTCAACAACTTACCCAGGCATTTGGTTGATGAACTGCAGCGTTTCTTACGTTCAGATATAATACCAGGCAAATTCGACGAAGGAGTTTCTGAAAGTTTTACGTCAGATTTAGTTTGGACAACAACTGCACCCGATTGCAGCCTCCATCGGCTTAATTCTGTCGCTTCAAGAACCCACCCTCCTATTCGACGCTATATTATACAATAGTAAGTCAAATTCACTCTCAAATGAAATATGGAATGAGAATATTAGTTAATATGGAGTGCTCATTTCAATGTAACCGAACGGACTTCGGGTGTCTACAAAACGAAGACCGAAGACCGAAGACCGACGAAGACCGAAGACCGAAGACCGAAGTTTTGGATATCGATTAATTGTACATCAGCTAAAGCTACAATAAAATAAAACGTGCTAAAAACGACCTTTCCGAAAACCTCAGGGGTTATGATTTCCCAACTGCAAATCTTTTAGGCCACGTTTTAGTTCCGAAAATCCGAGTGCACCTTTAATCGACGCCGAAAACCCAAGGCGAATTACTCTCCACCGAACAGATATCTACCGAAACTTGTCGTTGAGTGCCCCTGACAAAACGAAGACCCTCGCTGAAACCCTGAATTTGAACCTAAAACATTGAAATCGATGGGATCTTCGTTTTGTAGATTAACCCCCTCAAACTACAAAACAAAGACCCTCGCTGAAACGCTGAATTTGACGCTAAAACATTGAAATCGATGGGGTCTTTGTTTTGTAGATTTACCCCCCTCAAACTACAAAACGAAGACACTCGCTAAAACGCTTCACTTGACGCTAAAACATTGAAATCGATGAGGTCTTCGTTTTGTAGTTTTACCCCCTCAAACTACAAAACGAAGACACTCATTAAAACGCTCAATTTGACGCTAAAACATTGAAATCGATGAGGTCTTCGTTTTGAAGTTTTAACCCCATCAAACTAAAAAACGAAGACCCTCGCTGAAACGCTGAATTTGACGCTAAAACATTGAAATCGATGAGGTCTTCGTTTTGTCGTTTTACCCCCCTCAAACTACAAAACGAAGACCTCGCTGAAACCCTAAATTTGACGCTAAAACATTGAAATCAATGGGATCTTCGTTTTGTAGTTTAACCCCCCTCAAACTAAACACGAACACCCTCGCTGAGAGGCTGGATTTGACGCTAAAACATTGAAATCGATGAGGTATTCGTTTTGTAGTTTTACCCCCCTAAAACTACAAAACAAAGGCCCTCGCTGATACGCTGAAATTGACGCTAAAACATTGAAATCTATAAGGTGTTCGTTTTGTAGTTTTACACCCCTCAAACTACAAAACGAACACCCTCACTGAAACGCTGAATTTGACGCTAAAACATTGAAATCGATGGGATCTTCGTTTTGTAGTTTTACCCACTCAAACTACAAAACAAAGACCCTCGCTGAAACGCTGAATTTGACGCTAAAACATTGAAATCGATAAGGTGGTCGGTTTGTAGTTTTACTCCCCTCAAACTAAAAAACAAAGGCCCTCGCTGAAACGCTGAATTTGACGCTAAAACATTGAAATCTATAAGGTGTTCGTTTTGTAGTTTTACACCCCTCAAACTACAAAACGAACATCCTCACTGAAACGCTGAATTTGACGCTAAAACATTGAAATCGATGGGATCTTCGTATTGTAGTTTTACCCCCTCAAACTACAAAACAAAGACCCTCGCTGAAACGCTGAATTTGACGCTAAAACATTGAAATCGATAAGGTGGTCGTTTTGTAGTTTTACCCCCCTCAAACTAAAAAAAAAAGACCCTCGCTGAAACGCTGAATTTGACGCTCCAACATTGAAATCGATGGGGTCTTCGTTTTGTAGATTTACCCCCCTCAAACTGCAAAAAAAAGACCCTCGCTAAAACGCTTCACTTGACGCTAAAACATTGAAATCGATGAGGTCTTCGTTTTGTAGTTTTACCCCCCCCCCAAACTACAAAACAAAGACCCTCGCTAAAACGCTGAATTTGACGCTAAAACATTGAAATCGATGAGGTATTCGTTTTGAAGTTTTACCCCCATCAAATTAAAAAACGAAGACCCTCGCTGAAACGCTGCATTTGACGCTAAAACATTGAAATCGATGAGGTCTTCGTTTTGTAGTTTTACCCCCATCAAACGACAAAACGAAGACCCTAGCTGAAACCCCTAATTTGACGGTAAAACATTGAAATCGATAAGGTGTTCGTTTTGTAGATTTACCCCCCTCAAACTACACTACAAAGACCCTCGCTGAAAGGCTGAATTTCAAACTAAAACATTGAAATCGATGGGATCTTCGTTTTGTAGTTTTACCTCCTCAAACTACAAAACGAAGACCCTAGCTGAAACCCCTAATTTGACGCTAAAACATTGAAATCGATAAAGTGTTCGTTTTGTAGTTTTACCCCCTCAAACTACAATACAAAGACCCTCGCTGAAACGTTGAATTTGACGCTAAAACATTGAAATCGATGGGATCTTCGTTTTGTAGTTTTACCCCCTCAAACTAAAAAACAAACTACCCTCACTGAAACGCTGAATTTGACGATAAAACATTGAAATCGATGAGGTCTTCGGTTTGTAGTTTTACCCCCCTAAAACTACAAAACAAAGGCCCTCGCTGAAACGCTGAATTTGACGATAAAACATTGAAATCGATGAGGTCTTCGTTGTGTAGTTTTACCCCCCTCAAACTACAAAACAAAGACCCTCGCTGAAACGCTGAATTTGACGGTACAACATTGAAATCCATGGGGTCTTCGTTTTGTAGTTTTACCCTCCTCAAACTACAAAACGAAGACCCTCGCTAAAACGCTTCACTTGACGCTAAAACATTGAAATCGATGAGGTCTTCGTTTTGTAGTTTTACCACCCTCAAACTACAAAACGAAGACCCTCGTTGAAACGGTGAATTTGACGCTAAAACATTGAAATCGATGAGGTCTCCTTCTTGTAGTTTTACCCCCCTCAAACTACAAAACGAAGACCCTCCTAGAACGCTTCACTTGACGCTAACACATTGAAATCGATGAGATCTTCCTTTTGTAGTTTTACCCACTCAAACTACAAAACGAAGACACTCACTAAAACCGTGAATTTGACGCTAAAACATTGAAATCGATAAGGTCTTCGTTGTGTAGTTTTACCCCCCTCAAACTACAAAACGAAGACTCTCGCTGAAACGCTGAATTTGACGCTAAAACATTGAAATCGATTAGATCTTCGTTTTGTAGTTGTACCCCCCTCAAAGTACAAAACGAAGACACTCATTAAAACGCTGAATTTGACGCTAAAACATTGAAATCGATGAGGTCTTCGTTTTGTAGTTTTACCCCCCTCAAACAACGAAACGAAGACCCTCGCTAAAACGCTGAATTTGACGCTAAAACTTTGAAAACGATGAGGTCTTCGTTTTGTAGTTTTACCTCCCTCAAACTATAAAACGAAGACCCTCGCTGAAACGCTGAATTTGACGCTAAAACATTAAAATCGATTAGATCTTCGTTTTGTAGATTTACCCTCATCAAACTACAAAACGAAGAACCTCGCTAAAACGCTAAATTTGACGCTAAAACATTGAAAGCGATGATGTCTTCGTTTTGTAGTTTTACCCCCATCAAACTACAAAACGAAGACCCTTGCTAAAACCCTGAATTTGACGCTAAAACATTGAAATCGATTAGATCTTCGTTTTGTAGTTGTACCCCCTAAAAGTACAAAACGAACACACTAATTAAAGCGCTGAATTTAACGCTAAAACATTGAAATCCATGGGGTCTTCGTTTTATAGTTTTACCCCCCTCAAACTACAAAACAAAGACCCTCGCTAAAACGCTTCACTTGACGCTAAAACATTGAAATCGATGAGGTCTTCGTTTGTAGTTTTACCATCCTCAAACTACAAAACGAAGACCCTCGTTGAAACGGTGAATTTGACGCTAAAACATTGAAATCGATGAGGTCTCCTTCTTGTAGTTTTACCCCCTCAAACTACAAAACGAAGACCCTCCTAGAACGCTTCACTTGACGCTAACACATTGAAATCGATGAGATCTTCCTCTTGTAGTTTTACCCACTCAAACTACAAAACGAAGACACTCACTAAAACGGTGAATTTGACGCAAAAACATTGAAATCGATAAGCTCTTCGTTTTGTAGTTTTACCGCTCTCAAACTACAAAACGAAGACTCCCGCTGAAACGCTGAATTTGACGCTAAAACATTGAAATCGATTAGATCTTCGTTTTGTTGTTGTGCCCCCCTCAAAGTACACAACGAAGACACTCATTAAAACGCTGAATTTGACGCTAAAACATTGAAATCGATGAGGTCTTCGTTTTGTAGTTTTACCCCCCTCAAACAACGAAACGAAGACTCTCGCTAAAACGCTGAATTTGACGCTAAAACTTTGAAATCGATGAGGTCTTCGTTTTGTAGTTTTACCCCCCTCAAACTATAAAACAAAGACCCTCGCTGAAACGCTGAATTTGACGCTAAAACATTAAAATCGATTGGATCTTCGTTTTGTAGATTTACCCTCATCAAACTACAAAACAAAGAACCTCTCTAAAACGCTAAATTTGACGCTAAAACATTGAAAGCGATGATGTCTTCGTTTTGTAGTTTTACCCCCATCAAACTACAAAACGAAGACCCTCGTTGAAACGGTGAATTTGACGCTAAAACAATGAAATCGATTAGATCTTCGTTTTGTAGTTGTACCCCCCTAACAGTACAAAACGAAGATACTCATTAAAACGCTGAATTTGACGCTAAAACATTGAAATCGATGGGGTCTTCGTTTTGTAGATTTACCCCTCAAACTACAAAACAAAGAACCTCGCTAAAACGCTTCACTTGGCGCTAAAACATTATAATCGATGAGGTCTTCGTTTTGTAGTTTTACGCCCCTCAAACTACAAAACAAAGACCCTCGCTAAAACGCTGAATTTGACGCTAAAACATTGAAATCGATGAGGTATTCGTTTTGAAGTTTTACCCCCATCAAATTAAAAAACGAAGACCCTCGCTGACACCCTGCATTTGACGCTAAAACATTGAAATCGATGAGGTCTTCGTTTTGTAGTTTTACCCCCATCAAAATACAAAACGAAGACCCTAGCTGAAACCCCTAATTTGACGCTAAAACATTGAAATCGATAAAGTGTTCGTTTTGTAGTTTTACCCCCCTCAAACTACAATACAAAGACCCTCGCTGAAAGGCTGAATTTGACGCTAAAACATTGAAATCGATTAGATCTTCGTTTTGTAGTTGTACCCCCTCAAAGTACAAAACGAAGACACTCATTAAAACGCTGAATTTGACGCTAAAACATTGAAATCGATGAGGTCTTCGTTTTGTAGTTTTACCCCCTCAAACAACGAAACGAAGACTCTCGCTAAAACGCTGAATTTGACGCTAAAACATTGAAATCGATGAGGTCTTCGTTTTGTAGTTTTACCCCCTCAAACTATAAAACGAAGACCCTCGCTGAAACGCTGAATTTGACGCTAAAACATTGAAATCGATGAGGTCTTCGTTTTGTAGTTTTACCCCCATCAAACGACAAAACGAAGACCCTAGCTGAAACCCCTAATTTGACGCTAAAACATTGAAATCGATAAAGTGTTCGTTTTGTAGTTTTACCCCCCTCAAACTACAATACAAAGACCCTCGCTGAAAGGCTGAATTTTACGCTAAAACATTGAAATCGATGGGATCTTCGTTTTGTAGTTTTACCCCCCTCAAACTAAAAAACAAACTACCCTCACTGAAACGCTGAATTTGACGATAAAACATTGAAATCGATGAGGTCTTCGTTTTGTAGTTTTACCCCCCTAAAACTACAAAACAAAGGCGCTCGCTGAAACGTTGAATTTGACGATAAAACATTGAAATCGATGAGGTCTTCGTTTTGTAGTTTTACCCCCCTCAAACTACAAAACAAAGACCCTCGCTGAAACGATGAATTTGACGGTACAACATTGAAATCCATGGGGTCTTCGTTTTGTAGTTTTACCCCCCTCAAACTACAAAACGAAGACCCTCGCTAAAACGCTTCACTTGACGCTAAAACATTGAAATCGATGAGGTCTTCGGTTTGTAGTTTTACCACCCTGAAACTACAAAAGGAAGACCCTCGTTGAAACGGTGAATTTGACGCTAAAACATTGAAATCGATGAGGTCTCCTTCTTGTAGTTTTACCCCCCTCAAACTAAAAACGAAGACCCTCCCTAGAACGCTTCACTTGACGCTAACACATTGAAATCGATGAGATCTTCCTTTTGTAGTTTTACCCACTCAAACTACAAAACGAAGACACTCACTAAAACGGTGAATTTGACGCTAAAACATTGAAATCGATAAGGTCTTTGTTTTGTAGTTTTACCCCCTCAAACTACAAAACGAAGACTCTCGCTGAAACGCTGAATTTGACGCTAAAACATTGAAATCGATTAGATCTTCGTTTTGTAGTTGTACTCCCCTCAAAGTACAAAACGAAGACACTCATTAAAACGCTGAATTTGACGCTAAAACATTGAAATCGATGAGGTCTTCGTTTTGTAGTTTTACCCCCCTCAAACAACGAAACGAAGACCCTCGCTAAAACGCTGAATTTGACGCTAAAACTTTGAAAACGATGAGGTCTTCGTTTTGTAGTTTTAC
The DNA here is from genome assembly GCA_016490735.1 of Pachyseris speciosa. Lineage (NCBI taxonomy): Eukaryota > Metazoa > Cnidaria > Anthozoa > Scleractinia > Pachyseridae > Pachyseris > Pachyseris speciosa. Next base: position 7,611 of record JAEMWC010001765.1, read on the forward strand.
CCCCCTCAAACTATAAAACGAAAAACCTCGCTGAAACGCTGAATTTGACGCTAAAACATTGAAATCGATTAGATCTTCGTTTTGTAGTTGTACCCCCCTCAAAGTACAAAACGAAGACACTCATTAAAACGCTGAATTTGACGCTAAAACATTGAAATCGATGAGGTCTTCGTATTGTAGTTTTACCCCCCTCAAACAACGAAACGAAGACCCTCGCTAAAACGCTGAATTTGACGCTAAAACTGTGAAATCGATGAGGTCTTCGTTTTGTAGTTTTACCCCCCTCAAACTATAAAACGAAGACCCTCGCTGAAACGCTGAATTTGACGCTAAAACATTGAAATCGATTAGATCTTCGTTTTGTAGATTTACCCTCATCAAACTACAAAACGAAGAACCTCGCAAAAACGCTAAATTTGACGCTAAAACATTGAAAGCGATGATGTCTTCGTTTTGTAGTTTTACCCCCATCAAACTTCAAAACGAAGACCCTTGCTAAAACCCTGAATTTGACGCTAAAACATTGAAATCGATTAGATCTTCGTTATGTAGTTGTACCCCCCTAAAAGTACAAAACGAAGACACTCATTAAAACGCTGAATTTGACGCTAAAACATTGAAATCGATGGGGTCTTCGTTTTGTAGATTTACCCCTCTCAAACTACAAAACAAAGAACCTCGCTAAAACGCTTCACTTGGCGCTAAAACATTATAATCGATGAGGTCTTCGTTTTGTAGTTTTACCCCCCTCAAACTACAAAACAAAGAACCTCGCTAAAACGCTTCACTTGGCGCTAAAACATTATAATCGATGAGGTCTTCGTTTTGTAGTTTTACGCCCTCAAACTACAAAACAAAGACCCTCGCTAAAACGCTGAATTTGACGCTAAAACATTGAAATCGATGAGGTATTCGTTTTGAAGTTTTACCCCCATCAAATTAAAAAACGAAGACCCTCGCTGACACCCTGCATTTGACGCTAAAACATTGAAATCGATGAGGTCTTCGTTTTGTAGTTTTACCCCCTCAAAATACAAAACGAAGACCCTAGCTGAAACCCCTAATTTGACGCTAAAACATTGAAATCGATAAAGTGTTCGTTTTGTAGTTTTACCCCCTCAAACTACAATACAAAGACCCTCGCTGAAAGGCTGAATTTGACGCTAAAACATTGAAATCGATTAGATCTTCGTTTTGTAGTTGTACCCCCCTCAAAGTACAAAACGAAGACACTCATTAAAACGCTGAATTTGACGCTAAAACATTGAAATCGATGAGGTCTTCGTTTTGTAGTTTTACCCCCCTCAAACAACGAAACGAAGACTCTCGCTAAAACGCTGAATTTGACGCTAAAACTTTGAAATCGATGAGGTCTTCGTTTTGTAGTTTTACCCCCTCAAACTATAAAACGAAGACCCTCGCTGAAACGCTGAATTTGACGCTAAAACATTGAAATCGATGAGGTCTTCGTTTTGTAGTTTTACCCCCATCAAATTAAAAAACGAAGACCCTCGCTGAAACGCTGCATTTGACGCTAAAACATTGAAATCGATGAGGTCTTCGTTTTGTAGTTTTACCCCCTCAAACTTCAAAACGAAGACTCTCGCTGAAACCCTAAGTTGACGCTAAAACATTGAAATCGATAAAGTGTTCGTTTTGTAGTTTTACCCCCTCAAACTACAATACAAAGACCCTCGCTGAAAGGCTGAATTTTACGCTAAAACATTGAAATCGATGGGATCTTCGTTTTGTAGTTTTACCCCCCTCAAAGTAAAAAACAAACTACCCTCACTGAAACGCTGAATTTGACGATAAAACATTGAAATCGATGAGGTCTTCGTTTTGTAGTTTTACCCCCCTAAAACTACAAAACAAAGGCGCTCGCTGAAACGTTGAATTTGACGATAAAACATTGAAATCGATGAGGTCTTCGTTTTGTAGTTTTACCCCCCTCAAACTACAAAACGAAGACCCTCGCTGAAACGCTGAATTTGACGCTAAAACATTGAAATCGATTAGATCTTCGTTTTGTAGTTTTACTCCCCTCAAAGTACAAAACGAAGACACTCATTAAAACGCTGAATTTGACGCTAAAACATTGAAATCGATGAGGTCTTCGTTTTGTAGTTTTACCCCCCTCAAACAACGAAACGAAGACCCTCGCTAAAACGGTGAATTTGACGCTAAAACTTTGAAAACGATGAGGTCTTCGTTTTGTAGTTTTACCCCCTCAAACTATAAAACGAAAAACCTCGCTGAAACGCTGAATTTGACGCTAAAACATTGAAACGATTAGATCTTCGTTTTGTAGTTGTACCCCCCTCAAAGTACAAAACGAAGACACTCATTAAAACGCTGAATTTGACGCTAAAACATTGAAATCGATGAGGTCTTCGTATTGTAGTTTTACCCCCCTCAAACAACGAAACGAAGACCCTCGCTAAAACGCTGAATTTGACGCTAAAACTTTGAAATCGATGAGGTCTTCGTTTTGTAGTTTTACCCCCCTCAAACTATAAAACGAAGACCCTCGCTGAAACGCTGAATTTGACGCTAAAACATTGAAATCGATTGGATCTTCGTTTTGTAGATTTAACCTCATCAAACTACAAAACGAAGAACCTCGCAAAAACGCTAAATTTGACGCTAAAACATTGAAAGCGATGATGTCTTCGTTTTGTAGTTTTACCCCCATCAAACTACAAAACGAAGACCCTTGCTAAAACCCTGAATTTGACGCTAAAACATTGAAATCGATTAGATCTTCGTTTTGTAGTTGTACCCCCCTAAAAGTACAAAACGAAGACACTCATTAAAACGCTGAATTTGACGCTAAAACATTGAAATCGATGGGGTCTTCGTTTTGTAGATTTACCCCCCTCAAACTACAAAACAAAAAACCTCGCTAAAACGCTTCATTTGGCGCTAAAACATTACAATCGATGAGGTCTTCGTTTTGTAGTTTTACCCCCTCAAACTACAAAAGAAGAACCTCGCTAAAACGCTTCACTTGGCGCTAAAACATTATAATCGATGAGGTCTTCGTTTTGTAGTTTTACCCCCCTCAAACTACAAAACAAAGACCCTCGCTAAAACGCTGAATTAGATACTAAAACATTGAAATCGATGAGGTGTTCGTTTTGAAGTTTTACCCCCATCAAATTAAAAAACGAAGACCCTCGCTGACACGCTGCATTTGACGCTAAAACATTGAAATCGATGAGGTCTTCGTTTTGTAGTTTTACCCCCATCAAACTACAAAACGAAGACCCTAGCTGGAACGTTGAATTTGACGATAAAACATTGAAATCGATGACGTCTTCGTTTTGTAGTTTTACCCCCATCAAACTACAAAACAAAGGCCCTCGCTGAAACGTTGAATTTGACGATAAAACATTGAAATCGATGAGGTCTTCGTTTTGTAGTTTTACCCCCCTCAAACTACAAAAGAAAGACCCTCGCTGAAACGCTGAATTTGACGGTACAACATTGAAATCCATGGGGTCTTCGTTTTGTAGTTTTACCCCCCTCAAACTACAAAACGAAGACCCTCGCTAAAATGCTTCACTTGACGCTAAAACATTGAAATCGATGAGGTCTTCGTTTTGTAGTTTTACCACCCTCAAACTACAAAACGAAGGCCCTCGTTGAAACGGTGAATTTGACGTTAAAACATTGAAATCGATGAGGTCTCCTTCTTGTAGTTTTACCCCCCTCAAACTACTAAACGAAGACCCTCCCTAGAACGCTTCACTTGACGGTAACACATTGAAATCGATGAGATCTTCCTTTTGTAGTTTTACCCACTCAAACTACAAAACGAACACACTCACTAAAACGGTGAATTTGACGCTAAAACATTGAAATCGGTAAGGTCTTCGTTTTGTAGTTTTACCCCCCTCAAACTACAAAACGAAGACTCTCGCTGAAACGCTGAATTTGACGCTAAAACATTGAAATCGATTAGATCTTCGTTTTGTAGTTGTACCCCCTCAAAGTACAAAACGAAGACACTTATTAAAACGCTGAATTTGACGCTAAAACATTGAAATCGATGAGGTCTTCGTTTTGTAGTTTTACCCCCTGAAACAACGAAACGAAGACCCTCGCTAAAACGTTGAATTTGACGCTAAAACTTTGAAATCGATGAGGTCTTCGTTTTGTAGTTTTACCCCCCTCAAACTATAAAACGAAGACCCTCGCTGAAACGCTGAATTTGACGCTAAAACATTGAAATCGATTGGATCTTCGTTTTGTAGATTTACCCTCATCAAACTACAAAACGAAGAACCTCGCTAAAACGCTAAATTTGACGCTAAAACATTGAAAGCGATGATGTCTTCGTTTTGTAGTTTTACCCCCATCAAACTACAAAACGAAGACCCTTGCTAAAACGCTGAATTTGATGCTAAAACATTGAAAACGATTGGGTGTTCGTTTTGTAGTTTTACCCCCATCAAACTACAAAACGAAGACCCTCGCTAAAACGCTGAATGTGGCGCTAAAAGATTAGGTCTTCGTTTTGTAGTTTTGCCCCTCTCAAACTACAAAACGAAGACCCTCGTAAAAACGCTTTATTTGACGCTAAAACATTGAAATCGATGGGGTCTTCGTTTTATAGTTTTACCCCCCCCCCCCCTTTCAAAGTATAAAACGAAGACTTTTGCAGGAACTCGGGTGTCCGTTCTGTGAGACTGTAGTCCCTCAGTGGTCAAAAATTGACTTTTTTTGACAAAATTTGTTGTCTATTCGGGCACTACAAAAACGAAATGAAAATTTGTACTTCAATGTCTTAACTTATCTGTTTCGATCCCATATCATCTAATTTTCTAACTACGAAAACTAAAAAAGCTGGCTTGAATTCACAATACTTATAACACATCGGTTTGCCTATCAGAATGCTTGAAATCGTATTTCCGATGACTAACATTACAAAATTTCCCGGAGAAGCTTGCCCCTGGAGACATCCCTGCAGTGGTCCTTTATTTGAACCCCCTTTCTATAAATCCTAGACACGCCCCAGCAGTACGTAGTGTCGCCATAATTAACATTGAAAGGGTTCTGTTAATAGAGCGTTTTCACATGACGTCACGGCGGCCATGTTGGTGGTCCAAAACAAAGAAACGGCGGCCATGTTGGAGTTCAAAACTTAACTCTTACAGGGAGACCAATCATCTCCGGTTGTGATGGACCAACAGAAAGAATTTCACCTTTTGTTGACACGCTGTGTCAACCAACATCTAAGTCACAAAATTCTTACCTTAAAGATACAACTGACTTTATAAACTTTATCGAAAGCACAAAGGTTTAAAACTGCACATTTCTTGTATCGATGGACGTCACAAGTCTCTACACAAATATAGCACAAAACGAGGGCATTGACACAGTATGCAAAGCATGTGATAATTTTTTCAAAGACAGTCCCCTCATTCCGACACACAAACTCCGAGAAATGCTTAGGCTTATTCTAAAGAAAATTCTTCCCAATTCAATGGAAGGCAATATCTTCAAATTGATAGGACAGCTATGGGAATGAAAATGGCTGTTTCCTTTGCCAACATATTTATGGCAAAGATTGAAACCGAAATCCTAAGCAAAACCGTCTTAAAACCTACAGTTTGGAAACGCTACGGGGGCCGATATCTCTGACACTGAGACTGTGTTCCTCGACACGGTTATATACAAAGGCAACAGATTCAAGTAACAATCGATCCTTGATATAAAAACACACTTTAAGCCAACGGAAACCTTCCAGTAAACACATTTCATCTCTTGTCACCCACCAAGTGTCAAAAATGGATTCGTGAAGGGCGAATGCTTAAGAATCCTTAGAACAAACTCCTCAAAAGCTACTTTTGAAGAGAACATTTCAAACTTCACGAAACACTAACTTGCTGGACAGAGGCTACCCACGAAATCTAATAGACAAAATCCTATCAGGAATAAAATTCACAGGAAGAGCTACAGCGCTTAAACAGAACAACAAAGAAGAGAAAGAAATCTTGCCTTTTGTAACACAGTATCAACCATCAATATCCAATTTAAAACAAGCCTTACTCAAAAACTGGCACCTCATACAAAATCAACCGCTACTTCGCCAGATATTCAAACAACCACCTATCCTTTCATATAAGAAAGGGAAATCCATAAAGGATCTACTCGTTAGAGCCAAAATATAAAAGGTTACAAAATATATTTCACGCCGGTAGGGATTGTACGGCCTGTCACCCCTTGCGTTATCACAAATAAAACGTTTTAGCGAGGGTCTTCGTTTTGTAGTTTGAGGGGGGTAAAACTACAAACGAAGACCCCATCGTTTTCAATGTTTTAGCGTCAAATGAAGTGTTTTAGCATGTTTCATTCTATTGTAGCTTCAGCTGATGTAAAATTAATAGATATCCAAATTTTCTGTCTTCGGTCTTCGTTTTGTAGACACCCGACTTGGGGTTTGTCAATGTAAACAAAAACTCTGAGGTCAATTTGAGGTCACTTAGCGCAAAATTTCTTCAAATTGGTCGACTTATTCTGAAGCGCTCGCTTAAAACCCAACCAAAATTTTAATGTCCGTTAAAACACTATATCTCGAGACTTCAAAACTAAAATTTGGGGCAATTCGGAGAATTCCCATAACCAGGAGCTCGATTTCAGTTTTGCCTATATTCATTCGTGAGCTCTTGTCAACTGGCCATTTAGAAAGCGGTTAACAAGCGTTGATTTTACACTTCAGAATCGGAAATCTGTCGTAAATAGGATGCTAAATGTCCATTTTATAGAAATTAATTGTTAGATTGCCGGTAGGTTGACATTTTTGGTTACGCGAAGCAGTTATTTCGGCCGGTCTGTTTTCCCTTGTGAGGCGGCTAATTTCAGGCGTCAGACGAGCGAAATCAAAATCTCAAATAACAGGAGTGCTCAACGACTTCTTTTTCTGAAAAGTATTCTTATCCGTCCACACAACAAATTGACACTAGAGCAGTCACACCTGATTAATAATTAACTTTCGTGGGAAAAAAAGGGCCGATCCTCACTTCCAGCAAGCGTCAGTATATAGGATTCTCAGCCAGCAAGGCAATTTACACAAAACTCAACTCCCAGCCAGAAGAGCTTTCAAATCTTTGTCGTTTACCAGCAAATCGGATTAAATAAGATATTCGCCAGCCAGCAATTGTGAGAAAAGTTCTCGGTTCCCAGCAAAACGGAAATTTAACTCTAACGTGGTTTTAAAAAGTGGATTTTCGGGTTTGTAATTGAAGAATTCCCAATAACTTTATTTCTCTCTTTTCAACCTTGACAAAGCCAGTCTCAAGGAAAATAGACTGTCATGGTGCACTCAGCTGTATAAATTGGTAGATGCCACTACAGTAACGTTATTACAAAGAAAACGCCTTACTTTTCATTAAATCATGAGAATGAACATAATCCTCCCTTCGCCGCCAGAAACCTCTGCTCGCAGGGAACCTCCTCCCTTGGTGAAGCACGTACTCTGCAAATTTACCCCTTCACAGCGCCTCTCCTTGTGATACATCTGAAAACCCTAATCTCTTCACGATGGTTGTCCTTTAGGTCGTCTTTCTTAATTTCTACGTTTGTATAATAACAGCAAGCAACCAGCAAGTATCCGCCCAAAGGAAGCTTAATGTTCATATTTTCAGGTATCGTCTGGAAATGGCGAAGCCATTTCAGATGCTGTTTGAAAGTATTGATCTCTAGGAATGCTGCAAGCGATTTCTGTACACGGAAACTGTTGATTACAGCAACATTGCGCATTCTAGTGAACAAAGGCCTTAAATTGTTCCTTTTGTTTTTTTTTTTTTTTTTATAAACATGCTGTAATACAACCTTATAATCATGGTATACTTTCTTACACTCTTTCTTTTTTATAAGAATATTGTTTTTCCGGCCCAGGCTGAATATTCCTATTTTTCTGTCGAATTTAGGCTGAAAATATTCTTGTAATATTCTTAATTATAGCTTATGACATTTCCATTTAAGGACGTATTGGGGTATCCCATTACAAGTTAAGTGTTTGCTATTTTGTACTGCACAAATACATTACATGTACCGCTCATCATTGAACATTTGGCTATTGCTAGCTAGTTAAAGTAAAAAGTTAAGTAAAAACATATCATTATATGGTATTTACAGATTTTCAGCGCATGAAATTATATTCTTTTCACAATTTAAGCCTCAGATTTATTCTTAAAATATTCTTAAAATCTCGCAAATTTCAGTCTCGATATTCTTATAAAATATATTCTTATAAAAAAGAGTGTATTTTGTCGTTTTTTCAAAACCTCCTGTAAATCTTTAGAAGCAATCTAAATGAGATAGAGTATATAGTATTTTAGTATATACTAAAACAGTGGATAGCGTTGAAGGAGCGCTCTGATTGGCTAGTCAAACTCCGAATATCCTTTGCTATTTACCTTCGAGCAACTTGCGAGTGTCGTGCTCCCTGGTGTGAATTTCGAAAAAATGGCGCCCCGGTTTGTATCCGTGACAAGCGAAGAAATCATCCAAATTAACAACGAAGCAGTCCCTTAAAAAAAAAAGCGACTAAATTTGGTTTGGCCGTGTTTAAAGGTAATGGCTTATGTTTTCAACCCGAAGTTTATCGATAAAAGCCAAAGAGAAAAGTTTGTTTACAAATGCAAATTATTCTTGCGTAACCTCACTTGTTGACTTGAAAACCAAAGTTGAACGATATTTTTTTTACAGAATGGTTTCAAATACAGAGAGAATTTGCAACTCCATTTGAAAAAATGTCGCCACCAGAACTAAACAAATGTTTTCAGAAATGTTATCTGTAGTACTAATAAATTGTACTTATAAATAAACAGGATCGAGTGCCACTAAAATTCGAAAAAATTCTGCTTTCCTCTCAAAGGCAATGGTTCTAGCTGGAAATATCTACTCCGTTTTAAGAGCGCCATACTCGGATTGCTTTATTCCATCGTTTGCATCTGTTGAGATTTTTTCAGAATAATTGCTTTTAGTTTTGTTTGTACGACACTCAACTGAAACCACTCTAGCCTTAGCTTTTTCCATTTATGCATGTCCTACAACTTTCTTGCAGGTGCGTGTACATACTCTATAACTTCATTTTTTTCTTCAAAGGGCTGCGGATGGGGACGAATACAATTCAACAGAAGTGTCAGTTTTACTTAGGATAACGGCCTGATTGTCTTGAAAACGTTACTGTTAGTTTATCTCACCCTATTTAGCTAACTTCATCCACTGAGCCATGTTTGAACTACTTTGCGAGTAACTTTCATCAAGTACTGCCCAGTTCAGTTCAGTTAAGTTCAGCTGTAATTTCCAAACAAACACATCACATCCACACGAGTGTAGAGTTTTGCAAAATCTTAAAGACGTCACAAACACATCCACAGAAGACAGGAAGTGCAGAGCTTTGCAAGATCTTAAGACGTCACAAACACATCCACACGAGTGTAGAGTTTTGCAAGATCTTAAAGACGTCACAAACACACCCTCCACAAAAGACATGAAGTGTAGAGTTTTGCAAGATCTTAAGACGTCACAAACACATCCACACGAGTGTAGAGTTTTGCAAGATCTTAAAGACGTCACAAACACACCCATAGAAGGCAAGAAGTGTAGAGTTTTGCAAGATCTTAAGACGTCAAAAACACATCCACACGAGTGTAGAGTTTTGCAAGATCTTAAAGACGTCACAAACACACGCACAGAAGACATGAAGTGCAGAGTTTTGCAATATCGTAAGACGTCACAAACACATCCACACGAGTGTAGAGTTTTGCAAGACCTTAAAGACGTCACAAACACATCCACAGAAGACAAGAAGTGTAGAGTTTTGCAAGATCTTAAAGACGTCACAAACACATCCACAGAAGGCAAGAAGTGTAGAGTTTTGCAAGATCTTTAGACGTCACAAACATATGTACACGAGTGTAGAGTTTTGCAAGATCTTAAAGACGTCACAAATACATCCACAGAAGACAAGAAGTGTACAGTTTTGCAAGATCTTAACTGACGTCACAAACATCTCCACACGAATGTAGAGTTTTGCAAGATCTTAAGACGTCACAAACACATGTACACGAGTGTAGAGTTTTGCAAGATCTTAAAGACGTCACAAACACACCCACAGAAGACATGAAGTGCAGAGTTTTGCAATATCTTAAGACGTCACAAACACATCCACACGAGTGTAGAGTTCTGCAAGATCTTAAAGACGTCACAAACACATCCACAGAAGACAAGAAGTGTAGAGTTTTGCAAGATCTTAACTGACGTCACAAACACATCCACACGAATGTAGAGTTTTGCAAGATCTTAAAGACGTCACAAACACAATCACAGAAGACATGAAGTGTAGAGTTTTGCAAGATCTTAAGACGTCACAAACACATCCACAGAAGGCAAGAAGTGTAGAGTTTTGCAAGATCTTAAGACGACAAACACATCCACACGAGTGTAGAGTTTTGCAAGATCTTAAGACGTCACAAACACATGTACCTGCTAGTCACACTAGTAGTAATACTGGTAACCGGTTTGATCATATTGCACGCTAATGGAAAGAATGTCGCTAAAACTACCAAACGTTTTTTCTTAACTTTTGTCATTCACACAGAAATCTACAAGTTTATCAACACCGTTATAACGGCTTAGTCTCGGTCCATAGCTCTCACAACAGGGAAATACCATCCGTACGACATCTGCATCTCAACGAAAAAGGCTCCTGATCATCTTCCTTCTGTTTGGAGTCACTCTTAACAGAATGTGGGACGAAGTGAGTCGGAAGTTGAAATCAAATTAATTACAGTGCCTCATGGAGTAAAAAGCAGAAGACTTACAGTCGATTTTATTACTTCCGTTCGTTTACGCCGGATCCAGCCGTCTCGATGAATTACACGACTCTGCAAAGTTGGACTGATAACAAGTCAGGACGCACGTAATTTGGACGGCAACGAAGAAACAAAGGAGACACTTGGGATGGTTCGCATGCACCGTTAATCGGTTTAGGTGCGCCCTAGTTACGAGTTTCTTGTCTTTACACTAGACGGCTTAGCAGTTTGAAACGCTTAAGACGTCTTTTCTAAAAGTGTGTCGATCAGACGCAATTAATCTCGGACTTATTTAAGGCGTCTTCTAATGAATACGCACGGTCAAACAAGCTTTAATCCAGCAACGTCCTCCTTACGATTTTACTCTGAAATTCAAGTCACTGCTAGTGCGTGATATCAAATTGTTCAATTCCCTCTTCTTGTTACTATTCCACTCCATCAACGAGTCAATTGTCCAAATTACCCACGTATTGAGACATCTTTGCACCAGAAATGAAATATTTGCACCGCTCTCTTATACATAAAAAAAAGTTATTTGTCGTGGTGAGCCAGTTTCGTGGAACCAATTAGATGACAGGCACTAACAAGGCAGCAAAAAATATCATCTCATAAGCTTTGTCACCAGAAATCAATAAAAAAAATGAATAAAAATAAAAAAACAAGCCCAAGATAAAAAACAAGCCCAAGCTTATACCTTTGTGAGATTCACTCTTAGTAGACGCCAACAAAAAATAAACTCCAGCAATAAAAAAATCCTTAATTCATAAGACAGGGAGTCTAAAGTATGAAAATGATTCCCCTTTCCATAACTGCTGAAGTTTTGTATATAACTGCGGCGATCCATTTAACCTTCAGTTTTCAGTTCTATATGAGTTTTTTTACATTCACATTTATTCAAAACGAAATTCCTAAAAAAAACATCCTCCAAATATTTATGAGCTAAGCAACATCGATATCTTGCAGATGTTTGCCATTTGTCAAACAGGGAATCTTAAACGTGATTCCTTGACTGAAAAACACCCTAAAGGAATAATCGCACGAAAGACGTGAACAACAGAGCACCACATCAGATGAAATAAGAAACTTAAAAAATCTACGACTAATGATCGCAGCTTCAATGATGATTGTATTGTTTAGATGTTTTTGTACCCGCAAAACGCATCGGAGCTAATGGGCGTGAAATGTTCTAATTCCAAAATGACCTCATTAAAGAACCATTGTACCACCCCTCTTTTGAACTGCCTTATGAGGTGTAGAATTTTAAATCACTTAAGGTGATGTTGCCCCTTAGAATCACCTAGGTATTCATCAGAAAACGTTCGGTAAGAAAACAAGGAACATCTTTAAGGTTAGTCAAAATCCTCTTTGATTCAATTTGCTCACATAAATTAATAGTAGAAGACATACAAATCGAAATCACAACACTAGAATGTATTACTTAAGTTACCGTTTTCACCTTGGAATTCAGTGGAAAGCACCTTTACATATCTGCATAAGCAGTGAAACTTACACAAATACAAGAATGCTGAAAACAGGTCAGTAAATTTACGGCGAAAAGATTGCCGAGGTCAAAGCGCTGTACTCTTCGAAAAAAATGCTTGTACAAAGTTCTTATGGTTTTTTGGCTTATTTTCAACTTTTGACAGATATGATCGATAACTATAGGCGGTTCTTTTTCGGACACATATCCCTTCAATGGTTTAAGGTTTTGCTGCTCATGGTATATAACGTCCCGGTATACGCTTCACTCGAAACAGCAGCCTGGAAGTGACACAGGAACAAGTTTTCCAAAGTGAAAATCTTGGTCAGTCTTGTACTTGTTAAGCACACTGGTAGAAACACTGGTGACCAGCGTCATCATATTGCACGCTAATGGAAAAAATGCCGTAAAACTACCAAACGGTTTTCTTAACTTAAATTGTCACATACACAGAAATCAGTCTACATGTTTGTCAACATCGTTATAACAGCTTAGTTCGAATACTCGGTCGTCATCCATAGCTCTCACAACAAGGAAATACCATCCGTACGACATCTGCATCTCAACGAAAACGTTCTCTGTCATCTTTTTTCTGTTTGGAGTGACTTTTAACAGAATGTCTATTAACAGGGACCGCGCATGGTTAGGGGCCGGGGCCCCCCCACTCTTTTTTTGGAAAAAAAATAATAAATTAAGTAAAAGACATATCCAGAAAAGTACTTTCGCGGGAAAACATCAAAATTTATGGTTGGTTCCTTTCGATCTTGTCTGATGGAATACATTTGAAAACCACTATCTTTACAATTCATACACTGAGTGGTAGTCTTTTGTTGGTGATTAAAATGGAGTTGACAGACCAACGTGACTCCTGCTGTGTGCCCATTATGTAAAACAAGCTTATCTTTAAGAGATTTTCCTTTTCTATAAGAAATCAAGGGAGTCTCCTTGAATATCGCTCTGAGTAATGGTTGTTCTTGTATTAGCTGCAATTTGTCCTTTAGTATGTTTTTCAGACATGGTAACGATGGCTGAAATTGCGTCACGAAGGGTAGAAGCTTCTTGTGCGTTGTCTGTTTCTGTGTTAGAGCTGTTTTTCTGTCCGCATGGTTAACTTCTGAGAGTATCTGTTCCGCCATTTTCTTAAAGGTAAACTTCTAGAGATAAGGCGCATTTTCTATGTTGTCTGTGAAAGTAACTCTTGAAGAGTTACTCCAGAAAGACTCAAAGAAAAGAATCAAGAAAGGTTCACTAATCTTACAGTACTAAACACTCACAAAGACAGAACAGACAAACTTTGCCTTGCTTACGCGTGACAAATGAATTCGTTGGTCGTAACGACAATCGAAAAAGAAATTTCGGTACATTCTGAGAATCTGATTTCGTGGCAGTAAGCGAATAAATGAAACAAAGTCATGATTACTCTATGTTTGTTTAAAGATCATGTTAAGTGTGATCACTGTACAAAGTTTATTTTGTCACCAACCCCTTTCTCTAAATGCTGAGATGAATTGAGTTGAAAAGTGTAGAAAAGGATATCACTTGATTGTTTGAGTTAATAAAATATGTTAACTGCTAGACAAAGGGTATGAATTTAAACGGTATTATATTCGTTTTAATCATTTCACGGTTAGTCCCTTCCCCTCACTTAAAAACGTGGCAGCGCCCCCCCCCCCCCCCCCCCTACTTTAAAAACTGCGCCGCGGACCCTGATTAAACGGGAGGAAGTGAGTCGGAAGTTGAAATCAAATTAATTACAGTGCCTCATGGGATAAAAAGCAAAAACTTGCACTCGATTTCATTACTTCGGTTCGTCTACGCCGGATCGAGCCGTCTCGATGAATTTGCATGACTGTTGCTGCAAAGTTCGACTGATAACAAGTCAGGACGCACTTAACTTGGACGGCAACGAAAAAATAGAAGAGGCTTTCGATGGTTCGCATGCACCGTTAGTCGGTTACAGTGCGCCCCACTTACGATTTCCATGTCATTACACTAGATGGTCCGTCTGAGACGATTAACACGTCTTTTAAGTGCGTTGATCAGACGCAGTTAATTTCGGACTTATAAATTTGGCAGACATTTAGTACATCTGTCCTATTTCACGTTCATGACTTACAAGAAAGAAGCTGGATTCTCCCTCATCTTAGTTCAGGTCCCGATACTAGCTCATACGCACTGGATTCTACACAACAGAAAGCCACAGGGATACACTACATTACGGAAAGGAACGCCTCATTCAAGTTATTCCGAAGACGCTGACTCAAACATCTAAGGCGTTTTTTAATCAATACGATCAAATGAGCGTTAATCCAGCAACATTAAACATAGTCGCTCTTCCTCCTTACTTACTATTTTACTATGAAATTCAAGTCACTGCTTGCGTGATACTATTTTTTTTAATTCCCTCTTCTTGTTACTCTTCCACTCCGTCAACAAGTCAATTGTTCAAATTATCCACGTATTGAGGCATCTTTGCACCAGAAGTGAAGTATTTGCACCGCTTTATTAAAAAGAACTTTTATAAAAAAAGTTATTTGTCGTGGTGAACCGGTTTAATTGAACTAGTTAGACGACAGCCGCTTGTTCCCTAACAAGGCAGCAAAAAAATATCACCTTATAAGCTTTGTCACCAGAAATCAATAAAATTAAATGCCCAGGATTATGCCTTTGCGAAATTCACTTAAGTTAGTAGACGCCAACAAAAAATAAACTCCAGCAATAAAAAATATCCTTAAATCATAAGAAAGGGAGTCAAAAGTATAAAAATAATTCCCCTTTCCATAACTGCTGACGTTTTTTATATAACAGCGGCGTTCCATTTAACCTTCAGCTGCAGTCTTCAGTTCTATCGCAGTTTATATATACGATTTTTATATATTCATATTTATCCAAAACGAAATTCATAAAAAAAATAACATCCTCCAAATATCTATAAGCCAAGCAACATTGATATCTTGCTGATGTTAGCCATTTATCAGAAAGAGAATCTTAAACATAATTCCTTGGTTGAAAAACACCGTGAAGGAATAATTGCACGAAAGACTTGAACAACAGAGCACCACATTAGATGAAATAAGAAACTTAAAAAATGGACCCTTAATGATCGCAGCTTAAGTTATGATTCTATTGTTTAGATGTTTTTGTACCCGCAAAACGCATCGGATCTAATGGGCGTGAAATGTCCTAATTCAAAAACAACTTCATTAAAAAAGCATTGCACCACCCCTCTTTTGAACTGCCTAATCAGGTGTAGAATTTTAAATCACTTAAGGTGATGTTGCCCCTTAGAATCACCTACAGTTGGTTTTCGTCAGAAAACGTTCGGTAAGAAAACAAGAAACATCTTAAAGGTTAGTAAAAATACTCTTTGAATAGATCATAGTCTGTGATTACGTGATTCAATTTCCTCACATAAATTAATAGTAGAAGACATAAAAATCGAAATCACAACACTAGAGTGTATGACTTAAGTTACCGTTTTCACCTTGGAATCCAGTGGAGAGCACCTTTACATATAGATCTACCACTGTGCAGTGAAACTTATAAAAATACCACATGGCTAAAAGAAAGGTAAATACATCTATCTGAAAAAAAATTGCCGAGGTCAAAGCGCTGTACTCTGAAAAAAAAAAAAAAGCTTGTACAAAGTTCTCGCGCTTTTTTGGATTCTTTTCAACTGTTGAATGATATGATCGATAAGTGTAGGCGGTTCTTATTCGGACAAATATCCCTTTTTTGCTGCTCATGGTTTATCACGTCCAACATTTAGTGACTTAAAAATAAGCTTCACTCGAAACAGCAGAACATTGGAATGACACAAGAACAAGCTTTCCAAAATGAAAATCTTTGTTCTTGTACCTGTTAAGCGCACTTGTAGAAACACTGGTGACAAGCGTCATCATATTGCACGCTAATGGAAAAAATGCCGTAAAACTACCAAACGGTTTTCTTAACTTAAATTGTCACATACACAGAAATCAGTCTACATGTTTGTCAACATCATTATAACAGCTTAGTTTGAAAACTCGGTCGTCGTCCATAGCTCTCACAAGGAAATACCATCCATACGACATCTGCATCTTAACGAAAAAGATCCACCATCTTCCTTCTGTTTGGAGTCGCTCTTAATAGAATGTCTTTTAAACGGGAGGAAGTGAGTCGGAAGTTAAAATCAAATTAATCACAATGCCTCATTGGGTAAAAAGCAAAAGACTTGCAGTCGCCTGAAGATTTTGCAGTCGCCTACGTCAGATCGAGACGTCTCGATGAATTTACACGACATTGTTGCTGTAAAGTTCGACTGATAGCAAGTCCGTGAAGGAATAATTGCACGAAAGACTTGAACAACAGAGCACCACATCACATGAAATAAGAAACGTTAAAGATCTACCACTAATGATCCCAGCTTCAGTTATGATTGTATTGTTTAGATGCTTTTGTACCCGCAAAAGGCATCGGATCTAATGGGCGGGAAATGTTCTAATTCAAAAATGACTTCATTAAAGAACCATTGCACCACCATTCTTTTGAACTGCCTTATGAGGTGTAGAATTTAAAATCACTTAAGGTGATATTGCACCTTAGAATCACCTAGCTTTTCCGCATCAGACAACGTTCGGTAAGAAAATAAGAAACATCTTTAAGGTCAGTCAAAATCCTCTTTGAATAGTTACCCGATTCAATTTCCTCGCATAAATTAACTGTTGAAGACGTATGCATACAAATCGAAATCACAACACTACAATGTATTACTTAATTTACCGTTTTAACCTAAGCATCTGTTTTTGTTGTATTTACGTACCTCAAATATTCAAATGTAATATAAATTTCGTGCTTGCGTGAATTTATTTTTGTTCACCGCAATTTGCACGATCTTATATCCGTTAGACAAATGTTCTTTGTCAGGTTAGGTTTGCATCTATGATAGCTAGACTTTTAGTACCGCCAAACGCTAGCCTAGGATATTGTCCAAGGATGTTTAGGTCTGTTGACAACTTTTGTCAGTTGAAGAGGCAGGCTTTTAGACTAAATTTCCTTAAATGCCAAATTTAATGTTATTCAAGATTTATAAACTGCTATATAAAGGAACTTTCCTAGTTCATAATGGAGTTAAGGAAACGAGTTCCGAGGATGTTGGAGTTCGCCTGTTTGGTACTGTGGCTCCATTTCTCTTTCATTCGATGATTAAGGATTAATAAGGGACTTTAACCACCTCAGACCTAAAGACAAAATGTGAAAAAAAAAAAAAAAAAAAAAAAGAATAGCGAAATGCCCTTTCACAACATTTTAAAAAAATTCCTTTTACTTTCACACGGGCAAACTTTCGTTATTAAAGGCGGAAGCGTATACGACCATGCAGTGAGAACTTTCGGAAAGCTAACACAACCTTTAGACATTCTGGAAATACTGATTGAATAACTGTCTCACTCTTTGTGCCCTCTATTTCTACGACTTAAATTTACAGCGAAAGGCTGCTTTTCACTAGCGACGGAGTTGGAGTCGAAGTCGTAATCAGAAGCGCAGAGCGATGCGATTTAGTAAAATCAAACTGACGGAATCAGAGGCAGAATTCCAATGGCGCTTATGACTCTGAGCTGCTCCGTCGCTTATGATCCAGTGAAAACTAAATTGTCGGAGTTGGAAGCAGAAGCGGAAGAACCAACCAATCACAATGCTCGATTGCAAGGAAAAAAGGAAACGTTTTGATTCTTCCGACTCCGATTCCGTCTAGCTTATGACTCCACTTGCGACTCCGTATTTTGATTTTCACTGGGTCATAATTGCTCTTACGACTCCGACTCCGACTCCGACTTCATCGCTAGTGAAAACCAGCCTTAAAGAATCCGAACTAGGAGGATTTAGATAATTATTTGCTGCGCCCTCATCAGCTATCACGCGATAGAAATCTGACCAAGCTCATAATCTAATTGTTAATGAGAAATTCATTGTCCAGATCATTGCTGTCATCTTCGTATTCTTTATTGTGCCATCGACACCATTTTTTAAGAGACTGTTGTAATAAGGAAGAGCATGACCCCTCCAAATGGTACAGCTGAACGAGTTTGGTGATAAAAATTGTAACAATAATATGAGGGGAAAATACTAAAATATGGAACCGAACGTCGACCTGAAGACAAAAAAAAAAAAAAAAAAAACGAGCTTTAGGTAAAGTTCTTATTATTGGCATAGGAGTAATTTCTCAAACCTTAATTTATAATAAAGCTGGTTAGTCGTGCAATTTAAGGGCTTCAATGCTCTGAAATATTTTCTCACTTACACCCTAAAATTGACGGAATGTAATGAAGCTTGATGATTGTATTCATAATTGTTTTAGCATGTACTTTGTATACTTAGGTAATAGTGCTCAGGGCTCCTGTTCATATCAGGTTGCTTTTAAGCATCTGATCATGAAAGGATTACCCTGAGAATAAAATTAAATAAAAGACTCTGTTCTTATCTCTAGAATTAGAAGGAAAAAAGATGTAATGTAAGAAATCGACAATTCCGTCAGTTGAAAAAATTGTGACCAATTTTTCACCAGTAACTATGAACAAATGATGCACCGTCAGGGACTAAACAACAATAATGAAACCACCATTTTTTTCGTTCTTAAAAGAGACTCCATTTTGCTTACACCTAACATTCTTAATCTCCGAAGTGCCTTAAAACATGATTTGTCTCACTATTTTTGGCATATTTCTTGGGAACGACGCGTTATTAGCTTGAACGAAGCGAAAAATCTCAAAGGGATCATCGGCACTTTAAAGTAATTAAACTATGTCATTTCTTCATTTTGCAGTTTACAGGTACCTGTATGAAAGGACATTTTTCAGGAAAAAGCCACTTAAACTCAGATTTATATTTAATTAGCAATCGACGGTTTTGCCAGGAATCAAGTCACGGATGCAGGGTCGTAGCTAGATGAAAATTGTCACCGAGGCAATATGTAAAACAAAAACAAAAAACACCTTTTTTGATATTATTTTTAAATATATAGTCTCTTACAGGAACATCAATAAATGCTTACGCCTCTGTGAAACTACACAGACTGGTTATATTCTCCTTAACACACGCACCCAAAGAAGGCACAAAAATATATGTACTGTAAATTCCAAGCTTTCACCGAGGCAAGTGCCACGGTTCGTTTAACATTAGCTACGGTCCTGGGATGCTTCCGAAATAGTGACCGCTTCAACGTTAGAGAGAAACTGCAGTCATTTAAGGAAAATAAAACAGTTGGTATGCAGCTCTTTGGAACCTCCAATTTCCTTGTTCCCATATGGCACGAGGCTCTATTATTTCAGGGATAGGGTTCAGTTTTTGTTTGTTTGTTTGTTTATTGCTTTCTCAGCCAATCCTGTGAGAATATATGGAAATATTTTTATTAAGTTGGCTACAGATTGGCTATGTTTCTCTTGTTGGACTTGAACAGAGCACAGAATTCGAACTTAATGTAGAGGCCCGTTGTAAAATCTACAGATGAAAAAAAAAAAAAAAAACTGAACATATATGCGGTATATCCAGCTGTTTAGTGTATGTGGGAGAGCGGAAATCGAGCTGGTTGTTGTCTGTTTCATCTTA
>JAEMWC010001765.1:32500-45000 GCA_016490735.1 Pachyseris speciosa
ACTCGTGCTATTGCTGAATCCAGTCCGGTTGGGCTTGGAGCAGTGCTGGCGCAAGAGAAGAAAGGAAAGGGAGTGGTTTCGCCTCGTACACCAGTTGCAGTCTGAGTCCAGTGGAACGCTGCTATAGTGAAACTGAGAAAGAAACAGTAGCTTCGGTCTAGGCTCGTGAAGGCCTTCACCTTTACTTGTATGGGCTCCCACATGCAGTTTGATCTTGTAACAAACGACGACTCATTCAAAGCCATCTATTCAAGGAAGTCGAAAACTTCAGCCAGGATAGAGCTCTGGGTTCTGCGTCTTCAAACCTACAAGTATCAAGTTTGTTACGTTCCTTCAAGGAGGAATTTATCCGATGCCCTTTCCCGACTGACAAAGTTACCTGCTTCAGATAAGTCCCTGTAAGATGAGGGATACGTACGTATCGTACCTCTGCGCGCTTTCCTTGCTGCATTAAGAATTAAAGAGGTTGAAAGAATCTCGGAGCAGGATCTGGAGTTGCGAGCAGTCAGAAATTGTCTCATCGAAGGAAAATGCGACAATGCTCCGCAGCCATATTTGCCTGTGCGCAATATGCCGAGCTTCATCGGTCATGTAATTCTACGGGGAACAAGAATTGTTGTACCCGAAGTTGTCCTCAAGGGAGTTCTCAGTCTGGTAGACGAAGGACATCAAGGACTTGTGAAGACCAAGGGGAGACTCAGAACGAACGTCTGGTGGCCTGGAATAGATTGCAATGGAAAGAGAAAATGCGTGGAGTGTTCTGTATGTCACAAGTAACGTTACCCGTAACAATCATCCAAACAACCTCCAGCAGAACCATCAATTATTGCCTGGATGCCAATTCGTAAGACGTTCTGACAGTGGTTCAAACCTAGTCTCCAAGGTGGGTGGAAGAGTATTTAAACTAAATGGGGTTTAAGCACCATTACCCAAAATCTCTATGGCCAAAGGCTAGCGGTGAAGTTCAAAGGCAAAATAGATCATTGGTGAAATCTGTTAGAACAGCCCAGTTCTAATTCGAAGGAAAGGATTGAAGGGGATAGCTAAACAATTTGGAGTACAGGTCAACGCCGCAATCTTCGTGGTAATCGGTTGCAAGAGAGTGTGACTATCTTTAGGGGATGTTCTTTTAGCCGGGTACCCGGATAGACTGGTTGATGTCACCGTTACCTCTTTTCTGAATTCAGTCTTTATAGAGAATGACCAAGTCCAGAAGGACATTGCCACGTCACAGAGTAACATCGTTCGAGTCTTGTTACCTTTCAAAGCACAGAGATCGTTCGAAAACAGCTTAAAGATATCGGCAACTCAATACAAACCGTATTCACGAGTCCAAAAATTGGCGAGAAACTTAAAATTCAGTAGAGGAAACCACAAGTCGCTATCCTACAATGCGTTGTAAATAAATTGTATATAAATTTAAATGTCATCTGTGCGATAAAGATTATATCGGCTACACTACTCGACATCTCCATAAGTGAATTGACAAACACAGAACCTCCGCGGTTGGTACTCATGTGAAAGATTGCCACGGAATTTCGAACCCCGAGCTTTTGAAACAGTTCTCCGTTTTAAAGAAATGTCAGGGAAAGCTTGACTGTATAATCCACGAAATGCTTTGCATCTGTGAGAAGAAACCCAAGTTAAACACACAACACTCAATTTGCGCGAAAGTGTTTATTTAGAACATTTAATAGCGCGCACACTAATTTGTTGGCTGACGTTATAAACAACCACATAATTTAAACTTAAAACGACCGTCATATTTATCACTTGAAAATAAAGTCAAGATGACTTCGAGACGTCGTGTGATATCATTGATTTTTGTAATCAATGTATTTAAAAAAAAGTGTTTTCTTTTCTTATAAGGAAGCTAAGTGCGCGGAAACTGGACAGGCGCGCCGTTTATATGAAATGGAAAACATTGTTTACGCCCTCTGGTTGCATAGTGCTAAGCCTAAAACTGAGTTCCATTTCTAATTCTTTGCGTCTGACATTAACGCCAATGCACTTCCGCAGACCTCTCACAGCCACAGTGAGATAAACTGACTAAACATGTAATGGAGAAACCTCCGTTCAGAAAGATTTTCCTGATATCATGAAAGCAAACATCTTGGTGAAATAAAGCATTTCTTTGTCTCTGCAGTCGTTGCAGTAAAGGTCAGAAGGGAATCATGCTCCCCTCCTTGTTCTTCATAATTATTGGCGTCACTTTAGTAACTCAAGCCTTAGAGAATCCTCCTGCTGGTGTTGGTTTCGTGGGTATTGGCTACAACATCCTCAAAGGGAATCCCGAGGGCGGTGGTATATCCTATGGAGGAGTAGACCCAGGACTGCGTATCACTAATAAGATCCTCAAACTGACCTACGAAAAGAAAAAGACTTCCACCTACCGAGAGTACCTTGTACCAGATCAAGTGGACTTCGCTTCTCGTAGTGCAAGCTCCTGCCTAGAAAACGAACGAAAGGAGGTAGTGGTAGGAACCAAGAGCTACCAAGATGAACTGAAGGTTGATGTTACCACCACCGGTAAGAGCAATTAACTAGCGTCATGACAATAATATGATCGCAAACTCTCATATAGTCTATCAAACGCGCACATTTCATCAGTAAAGGGACAAAACCCTCTTAACAAGCTATGGTAAACTTATCGCCTCGCGTAACTGGGGATTAGAGTATCAGGCATTAAGATAGACCCCAGGTTCAATATCAAAGTTAGCAGTATTTAATTTAGCACAAAGTACAATTTACTTACAATTCACACCAACACATGAAGGCCTGTTTTCCTATTCTTCAAAATAATTACATGGTAACAAAAGCCAGCGCAAATTAGCTAACTCCCAATTCTCCCCCAAACGGTTTGCTGCCATTACCGATTGCCGGTTACCGCCGACTATCGTTTTTGCATTCACAATACATTGAGGGTGTAAGCGGCGCAAACCTCCCTCATTGTACTAAGACATCATGTTTTGAACTGAACAATAGGTTTACCAGATTTTGAACGTAAACACTTGTCAAGAAAATAATTGCGACATTTTTGAGGTAAATACGAGAAAAAATCATCCCACTTGATCAAGTCGTGAAAGGACAGATTCAGCAGTTGCCAGTCTTTTTCTTTTGCTGTTTATTTCCGTTCCATTCCTCAAAATTGTGCACTTATTTACTTTTCTACCTCGGCAAGAGTGTTTTAAGGACGAGCGATATCTGATGCATGTATTTTTGACTTCTTTACTCCTGTTATTTCTTTCAATCGGCCTGCTCCAGAAATGGCGTCATTGCTTGCATTTGTTACCTCGGCTGGCACATTTTTAGAACGAGCCATACATGCATCGTTTGCTTGTTCCCTCCATTGGCGTGTTTATCTGCTTTTGTTACTTCGACTTGCGTGCTTTTAAAGCGAGCCATACATGTATGATTGCTAATTTCTTGTCATTTTTTTTTCCGTTCTGTATTTATGCATCCGCTGTGATATTTTGAGCGAGCAATATATCATTAGACTAGAAAGCTTACTTAACGAGATACCGTTTGACGACTTGAACGAATAGTGTGAATGATATATGAAATGAATCATATGAACTGCGGAAATGAAATCAAATGAAGAATGATCCTCGCAGTCGTGAATGCAATTTATGCAATTGCGAAAAGAAGCCTGAAAAAAATTCAGGACCTCAACGGGGTTTGAACCCGTGATCTCGCGATTACCGGTGCGATGCTCTAACCAACTGAGCTATGAAACCACTGACGTTGGGAGCAGGTCAATTGTGGGTTCATATGTTCCCGTGAAAGAAGTGAGTGTGAATGATATATAAAATGAATCATATATGAGCTGTGGAAATGAAATCAAATGAAGAATGATCCTCGCAGCTCATATATGATTCATTTCATATATCATTCACACTCATTTCTTTCACGGGAACATATGAACCCACAATTGACCAGCTCCCAACGTCAGTGGCTTCATTGCTCAGTTGGTTAGAGTATCGCGCCGGTAATCGCGAGGTCACGGGTTCAAACCCCGTTGAAGTCCTGATTTTTCTTTTTCAGGCTTCTTTTCGCGATTGCATAAATTGCTTTCACAACAGCGAAGATCATTCTTCATTTGATTGAACGAATAGTACTGCCATTACGAGTTTTGGTCTGGACAATTTCACCGCTTGAACGAGTCGTACGAATCGTATACGTACGAGTTGACTGGCAAGGACATTTCTTTAACTGATGAGAGAAAGTGAAACGAGTCATACAACTTCTATAAGTTGACTTGGACCATGCAGTTTTACAACTTGTACGAATCGAGTTGATTGCTTCGTTAAAGAGATGGCAGCCCACTACTTGAGCGAAAATAAACGTCACATTATTTTCCTGAAAACATCAGACTCACAACTTGCACCAGTCATGACTTGTACGATTTGCACCAGTGGAGTCTTCACTTTCGCGACTTTAACAGGTGGTCAGTATTGAAAATGACTGGTTTCCTTACAAAATGACAATTTTTCTCTATACTTTGGTTGTTAAACAACTGATTTGCTAGTTTTTGAACGGGATGATTTGTCAAGGAAAACAACAGCGTGTCAACAAAACGTGGTCTGTGTAGAGCAGGCTCTACATCATCAACAGTAACCGTGAGGCAATAATGTTACATAGTAACCCAAATACACGAAGAGAATATTACAAAAGCAGGGTTTATACTACGTGAAAAAAAGTTGACTTTGCGAGACACCAACGTGACCAAAACTCGATAAAGTGGGGTTGTAATCCTAGACAGCCGTTTCGACCTGATAGGGACTCATCAACACGGTGTCGCAAATTTAGATGACGCCAGCTTCAATGTCGGCGAAAATAAATTACTCAATGACCCGTTCTCGTTATCAAGTTCCGTACCTTGGTCTCCCTTAAACACCCACCCACCCCCCACCCCCCCCCCCCTCCTCCCCCCATTCCTCGAAATACGTGTTGCCACACCACCACACCACGTGTCCCGGACAGCAAGGAATGCTAAATGTCACGATGATGTCTCGCAAAGCAAAATGTAGATTGGCCAAAACCAATCGTGGCATAAAAATGCATGGACAAAACCGTGCTTAAAGAATACACAGCATATCGGATCTGTAAAGAACTACGGTCCGAAAATACGGTGAAGTAAAAGTAATCAGCAAAGGACCGCCAGTGATAATGCTGCTTGTTTACGTAAGGTCTGCAAGAGATCTAATCATAAATTAATTGTGGCTATTATGTTCAAATAGAATTTACACTTTTTTTTCTCGTTATTCCTTGCGTGTAGCTGGCTACGATGTAGCTTTATGGAAGGCCGCTTTCTCTCTCAGCTCAAGTAAGCAATGTTTAATTATTTATTATTGACTCGTTCACACATTTGCCAATAGCAGGTAAACAGAAAACAGGAACTGATGTCCCCTGCTAGGCCTATTTATTCCCATTTCAACGACAATAAAGAGCAATCCATACCCAACCTCAATTTAGTTAAAAAAAACATACAAACAAAAGAATGAAGGAAAATGAACATACATATTCTATTATTTTGTAGATCTATATTTTACTCACTGACTCTAATTCCCATCCAGTAGCAAACCGTGGAGGGCTCTTGACACAGATTCTAAGGAACTCAGGGAACTTCTTGTTCCTGTGTCCCAGTTGCTTCTGTGTTTGTAAACAACGGGAAAACGTTTGCGTGCGAATTTTTTGAAATTTCGTTTCAAAATTGGGAGCTAGCCCGATAACCGCCTAGTTGTTCAATGCAATAGATGTGTACTATACAACTGCAGCACAGCGCCAGTTCACCATATGGTATCTAAGACGCACGGATGCAGTGATGTTAGCTATAACGGTTACGATTTCACTTTTTGATGGCCGCACAAAAAAGTGCAACCATAGGTTTGTTTCTCTTGCCGACAATTTAAACGTTCTTGGCCCATACTTTAGGTTATAAGAGAATGGAAAATGAGACCAAGAAGAATGAAAATGTGTATTACGATTTCAAGAAAGTTTGCAACCGTGGTCAGGTCCGTTACCTACTGGACTCAGCTCACATGCAGTTCACACAAGGTTTCATCGTAACCGACGACTTCGCAGCAGCTGTCTGCAGTTTACCAGTTGAATATCAACAGCAAAACTACCTCAATTTCATTGAACGCTGGGGAACAGTTAGTATGCCTAGTATAATTAAGTCTTTATATGGTGAGAACTTGTGCTACGGTTAGAGAATCTCATATAGATTTTTAGATGTGTTTTTATGGTAATCTGTTTCGATAGGAATATACTAAATGTATGCACCAGAGCACCTTTTTCATGGACAATAGTTCCCAGATTACCAAGGCGACGATGAGAAATAAATTTTCACAGGGAGAGCGAGCCATGTAAATACTTTTTCCACAGTTATTCCAAAACACAAGAAAAGAACGTGAAAAGGTCGGTCCAACTTGAACCCGTCACCATACAGACTAATTGCAAGGAAGCTCAGTCGCTAATTTTCTGCAGAGCAGTTGCACCGTGCAGGGTGACCTAACTATACTATTTAACAAGAGAGAATGAGGTAAGAGAACAGATCCCCCTTACATGGGCCTCTTCCAATGATAATTTTTTAAAATCTATTTTTAGCTTATGGTTCAGCTGCGCAGCTATTTTTAGAGAGGCACTTGATTGGCCAGTTCTCGTGACGTAATGAAAATACAAATATCTGCGGCTTGAGCAGTTTGTAAAAAAAATGGCCTCCCTAGTAGAGAGATTACGTTCGTCGCGGAAACTCAAAACTTTGTCCTTTTGTCGGCGAAATTCAAGCTCGAAGGGTAAAAGCCGATCAAATGCATATATATGTCTCAAAATCTGACGGAAAGTTGTCAAAAAGCTGTCGAGAAAATGTCAAAAACTTGCGCCCTTCACGGTTCATTTGAAAGATACAGATCTTCGTCCAAAGATTGTAAACAACGAAGTTTCGCCGTATAACTTGAGTAATTTCCGAGTTTGTTTGTTTTGAACCGGTAGGAATCCGCGTTTGGATGTCAAAAACGGGGACGTTTGATGGCTGGCTTTGATGATTAGTGGACGGCTCTGTTTAGCTCGTGTGGTCAATTCACAAGTACTGTCTTGACCTGTCTTTGTTATAATTAACAAGATGTTTTGCTGCTGAGAATCTTTAACTGAAGAAGTTTCATCACTGGACATGGGAAGTAACAGTAAACTTAAGGGTTTTCGGAGTGTCTGCTTAGCCAAGCAACGATTTTCTGTGAAATGGCGCTATTATGCAGCTCTGAGTTCCGAGTGATTGTTTTATTCCTTTACGCTTTCACCCGAAAGTAGTTTGTTTCTCTTCCAAACGTTTGTGCTATCGAATATTTCATCTGGATCGTAAAACACTTAGTTTTCCCTGCTGCTGCTTAAATTTTGGACACAAAATTGGCCCAAGGAAAGCGATGCAAGCTGCTCGATGCCAGTAAAAAAAACATAATCGATTCGTGAAGCTCCGCTTTTAGACTTGGCTAAATATATATGCTCATTGCGCTCAGACTACACTTAAAAAACAGACTGACAATCGTGATCACATATTTCTAGCTATAAGACAGTGACACGACAGAGGGAAATTACTAGTATCGGCAAATTCTGATTCCCGGTCATCTCCGGCTCTGCATGGGCCTTTTTCTCGAAAGTCCCGGTAACTTAACGGGCCCGGAACCATATTTTGAAATCTAATTATTAAGAAAAACTAAGGATGACCATTTTGTTTCTACAGCTGTTAACGTAACTGTATAATTTTCAAAACTTTTAAAACTCCCATCTGGAATAGAAAACAAAACAGCTTAACGGATCCGTTAATTACCGGGCGCTTCTACAAGTTTAGATCATCCGAACCGCGCGACATTGGGAACAAGAAGTTAAAATACCTTGCGAAACTAAACATAGATTTAAGAAAACTATGATGGGGCATGGGGATCGGTTCTCTCAACTCATTCTCTCTTGTATTTAATCAAATGCTGTTTCCTGCGTCTCAAGACCAAAATCAGAATAAACAGCTTTCTTATCTGCCTGACTTCTTAAGGGCCTGAACTCAATTGTTTTGCCACAGCTATGGAGTTATGGAGCATGAAAATATAGCAATCCTAACTGGATTTAATATTAACCTTGTAATGGTAATAGGACTGAGTGGAGTATAACTCAGGGAGTAATCGGCGAGTGATTTAAAAATTGGCCGACCGCGTAGCGCGAGGCTGATTTGAAATCACGAGCACGATTAGCCCTGAATTGGGCGACACGAAGTCCGATTACCAACTAACTGTGTCAATAACAAAATGCGAGAAACTCTAGGGGTCAACTTTCTAAAAAGTCAAATGAAGAATGATCCTCGCAGTTGTGAACGCAATTTATGCAATTGCGAAAAGAAGCCTGAAAAAAAAATCCAGGACTTCAACGGGGTTTGAACCCGTGACCTCGCGATTACCGGTGCGATGCTCTAACCAACTGAGCTATGAAGCCACTGACGTTGGGAACAGGTCAATTGTGGGTTCATATGATCCCGTGAAAGAATGCAAATTATCCGACACCGGAAAAGGTTGCTATTTTACAAAGCGCGAGGATTGACAACTGAGACGACATGGCAGCTGCTGCTCAACATACACAAATACGGTAACTGTCCTATTTGGCCACACTTGTAGTCAGACAGCTCAAATCGGACGGCTTAAACCTGAAGCAGCCAATTAAAGGAACAGTATCCTGATTCTGCGCATGCTCAAAATTTTGATGTTTGTTCATCCTGTCGCGAAATCAAAAGATGCGAGAAGAAAAAAATTCGTTCAAAAATCCGCTTGCATCGTGCTTAGTTGAGTTCGATATTACCCTGAATATTTTCAGAATTATAGATTAATGATACATAGTTCTTGTTGGGTAGCAATTTTCGTGCAATCAGGATTTTTGGAGTTGTTTTTAATGCGGTTGGCCGGAGGACCAAGCCGGGAGGAAAACGCTATGGCGCCGGTTGAAGGCTTCTTTCTCCCGCCAGCTTCCACAAAAGCTCAGATAATCGTGAAAGGAATAAGCAGAAATGGAACTAGCAGCATAGTGGAATATATACAAAAATAAAGCAATCCATGAGACATGAAAACGGCTAAAGGAATGGTGTCTGTATTCCACCGATAGAGCCTTCTCCCAGCATTTGCTTTCGCTGGAAATGCAAAGAAGAGCAAGGTAAAGTGAAATCTTCGCCAGTCATCCGACAAAATCAGTATAAAAAAACAATTATGCACGCGTAAAAATTCATAAGTGGAGTTATATTTGTCGTTATAAAATCATTTGGGCCTTTCCTCTCTTTCCGAACAACCGTTGAGGAAAGGTCAAAGCCTGACAAGATTCCCGCCAAGCGGAAGACTTTTGCAAATTATTCCACGTTTCAAAAGTATTTTCCTGACGTTAAATGCGATGTGCGAACATTATCTTACTGCAGTTTGAAGCTTAAGACGTGCTCTATTTGAAAATTTGAATGAATCTTTTTAAACATGAAATGAAAACTCGACAAACGCTTACGCGGTCACAACTGAACTTTTCACAGTCGAGCGGACTAACTCTAATATGACAAAGAGCCTTGTTGCGTAAAAATTCATAAGTCGCGTTATATTTCTGCTTTTATAATGATTTTGGTCTCTTTGGAAAGCTACAGAAGTGTAGTATTTGAATTACCGAACGACCGTTCATGAAAGCGCTAAATGAAGATCACAATTTGTTTCGCGTTAGTTAATAAAAAACGTGACGAGGTTTTCTCAAACCGGCACGTTTGAAAATTATGAACGTTTGGAAATTTTCTCAGCGGGGTTTAATTCCGTGTTCCAACATAATTTTTATATGGTTTCAAAGCGCAAGACATGTTATATTTGAAACTGTGACTGAATTTTTCTACAGATGAAATGTAAAAGCCACAAACACTTACGTGTTTAACATATGAAGTCTTCACAGTTTACCGCAAGTGCTGTGAAATGACAGTTTTTATGCAGCGTAAAAAGCTAAAACTTGAGTTCTATTTGTCGTTAAGTTGAAGAATGATTTCGGTGACTTAGCAAAGCTTAACAAATGTGGTTTTCATTAAAGCATTCAGAATTAATCGCGTTTCTCACCGTAAAAACATGAGTCAGGGGCACCCAACGAACCATTTTAAGTACCTTATTGTGTTGGAAGTCTGTTTTAAGTGATGTTTTCATAAGCTAGAAGAAGTTCATCTGTTCGGATTCCCTAGCTGAAGTTTTAATTGCCCGAGAATGTTAGGGAAAATAATCCTCCTTTGAGAAAATACAAGCTGAAATGAACTTTCCATGAACTTTCTAGGGAACTATTTTCTTTCCGAAAATGCTAGTTGACGTTTTCGACTACCGAAAACAGGGAGTGGGGCGATATTTTGTAATGCTTCGCTGAGAACGATAATTTATTGTTTAACCATACACAGAGAATGGGAGCAACAATGCTTAATGTACTGAATAAATTGTCAATTGTGAAAATAAAATAAAAGAAAAGACAGCAGGGATCTCACATTCGTACAAAAGGCAATATTTTGTGCACTTACAATGTAGGAAAATGTGACATCTCGTAGTGGGAATATTGTGAGTTTTAATTATAATATTACAATTCTTATCCATTTATTACAATACCCTAATCATTGAGCATCCCCTTCTGTTTTGCTTAGGATGTCGTTATCCAGGTGACTCTAGGACAGAAGAACATCACTCGTTTCAAAAGTTCTCGCTCCAGTTTTTACGAATATGCAATGGACAACGTAAGAGCTATTAGAATGCTTTCGTCCGTCAACAATGCAAGCATGTTTCAAATTTTTACCTTTAATCTAATCAGGGGTTGAAAAGAGAAGACGACGGGTGGTTTATGGTGTGAGTACTTGGCTAACCTTAATGAACATTCCTGTGGCAAAATGTCACACGAAAGAGTTCTTGAAGACGGGCATCAAGGATACATGGGTGAACGTCAATTCGTAGAAAGACAGAGATTAAAGAGTTAAGATTTACCAGTCCCATTTTTCAAACCTTGAGTACCCATCGGTGAATTTCTAGCGTTAACCGATTCACCTTAGTTAAACCTAAACACGACAATCAATTAACCAGGATGCCAAGGCGAATGAAACAAGTTAATCAGGGCCAGTTACTGCCGACATACCATAGCCACTAGGCCAGTCAAATGTAGCAGTTATTCAAGACGTCAGAACAGTTTAAGTCTCTGGATATACGTTTTTAGCCTAAAAAATCAACCAATTTATCCGAGTAATCTATAAATGGATGTGTCCTCCAATCGATCATATTTACTACTTGCTCGAAGAAAATAAGTTGCTAGTCGTATTATTGTTTAACGAATTTATTCGTGCTCGCCAATCTGCTCTGTGCATCCGCAAATTGGTGGAGCACTTTGACTTCTGCAGATTGGAAATTCAGTTGGGGTATCTGGCAGTTACGAAGGATTCAGTGGCTCGTTGAAGGTTGATGTCAACAAATTCAAGCAATCTTTGAAAGAGGGAAGCCGCTTAAGTACAGAAAAGACTATTCTCACATCTGGAGGAGCAGACATGCCTGAACCCATAAAAGTGAAACTGATGCCGATTTACGAAGCCGTTCATATGGACTTCTTCAGAAACCTGAAAAACCCCAGAATGTCTGGTTGTAAATTTCTTCAGACTATCGGCCAGAAGAGTGGGAATGTAAAGAGGATCCTGAAGGACTACCCCAAACTCAAAGGGGTTCATGAACCTAAGGGTACGTTTATGAGGCAACGCGGGTACAACTAGCATTCTCTTTGGCGGGAGGGAAAGTGTTTGATTGGCTTAAGCTAAGGAGTAGAGCTGCCGTGCGTTTCTCAAAACGTCGGAAAACATTTC
This sequence comes from Pachyseris speciosa, assembly GCA_016490735.1. NCBI lineage: Eukaryota > Metazoa > Cnidaria > Anthozoa > Scleractinia > Pachyseridae > Pachyseris > Pachyseris speciosa. The sequence continues at coordinate 44,364 of JAEMWC010001765.1, forward strand.
GGACTGCGTAAACTATTTTCCGTACACAATGCTCATTAATTACATACACTTGTTTTGAAATTTGTATTTTTGAATGGAAAAAAGTTGAGAACATTACAAAATAAATAAATACTTTGCGCTTCCTTGCTCCAAAACCTACCATCAGTCGATGGGAAACAAACTTGAAAAATAATCTTCGAGGTTGAGAACTCTCAGGATGTTTTAAGAAACGAGTCTCTCGAATATATTTAAATACAAAAACTATACTCAAGAGTTCGATCGTTTGAGAGATGGTACACAAGAATACAAAAGATAAAGACTTCATTTTCCAGTAGGAGTATGGGAACTAATGGATTTAGATGGTTGTTGCTGTTAATGAGTATCGACCTTCAACTTATTTGAGTGAAGAATGTTCACGTAGTATTCATGAGTGATCGACAATATTCAACGAGAGATGTTCGTAATGACTGTCGAAATAGTGGATAGCTTCATGCAGCCTAGGCTGAGTTTAATGACCTGATAGGTTTGAGGGTTTTTTTTTTTGCCGTGCTAGGTTAGGCTTGGTGACGACAAATAGTCCCAAACACACGACAATGTAAAAATAAATAAATGATTAAATAAATAACTTTGTTTTTAACGAGGGTGACACTTAACAGTC